>SJYG01000245.1:2216243-2229467 GCA_006410535.1 Litocranius walleri | reverse complement strand
GCATCATATATATATATATATATAAATACAAAAACTTGATTCTTATCTCTATGATAAGCTATAAGCAAATTAGTTAATAGTCATATTTTACTTTATAAAATACTAATTTTCATGGACACTTCACAAATACATTTTCCAATGAGTAAGGTTAATATTTTAGCAGTTGAATCAAGTTCTGCAGCCAAGATCTTATTGCCCAAAATACAATGTTTTGTTAATTCCTTACTAAACATATTTCATTGTCGTAAAATAATGAAAAAATTCTCAATTATTCTACCTCTTTATTTTGCATGGTAAAGGAAAACTCAAATCCTGTATACACAGTATATAGGTCTGAAAATAGTGAAGGATAGATAAGATATAATGTACAGTATTTGCAAAGTCATTCTAAATCATTTATTCAATGAATGAGAAAACTTTCTACATACTAATTAAGTATCTAAATTTATAATTTTTTCTTACTTGTTATTTGCTTCCTGAGTTCTTTATTCCCAGTGAAATAGTTCTGAGGTAAATTGTATGATTCAGTGACCTTTAAAATAAAATTGAAATATTTGATTTTGCAACTTTTCTTTACTTCTCTCTCTCTCACTGCATGGAGTCTATAAACCCCAGTAGAATTAATTGCCTAATTACAGGGAATAAAAAAGAATGCTTTGAAAGATTTAAATGTGTATTTCCTGCCGTGGAGATTGTACCTGACCACCTGACCCACACAGTTTGCACCCATTAAAGAAAGAAAATAAGCATCTACTTGGGTACACAATTTTAACCTGATAAGTATAACACAAATGCTCCATAATTTTAAGTCATTTTGTATTCTAATAACCAAGTCTGGAGCTGCTGCAGTAGTTAATCCTTATCCATAACCATTTATCATTTTATAAATAAGCTCCAACTTTATTGTTTTAATTGTTTTCTTGGTATAACTTAAGTATGTAGCAGAAAATTAGGCAATAAGAAAAACACTAATCATACTTGGGTCTATAGCACCATGGAGGAAATTTGCCAGTCACAAGATCTACAGAATTTCATGAACAAAACTTACAAACTAAGTTCATGGAAATAGAGCTGGGAGAGAAATATATGCATTCTAATGAAGACATGTATTTTAGCTGTTAATTTATATTAGAGTATAGTTGCTTTATAATGTTATGTTAGTTTCTGAAAGTCGCTCAATCATGTCTGACTCTTTGCACTCCCATGGATTATACAGTCCATGGAATTCTCCAGGCCAGAATACTGGAAAGGGTGTGTTAGTTGCTGTCATGTCCAACTGTTTGTGACCCCTTGGAATGTAGCCTGCCAGGCTCCTCTGTCTGTTGAATTCTCCAGTAGGTTGTCATTCCCTTCTCCAGGGAATCTTCCCAATCCAGGGACTGAACCCTGGTCTCCTGCATTTCAGGCAGATTCTTTATTCTCTGCGCCAACAGGGAAGCCCACTGGAATAGCCATTCCCTTCTCCAGGGGATTTTACCAACACAGGGACTGAACCCAGGTCTCCTGCATTGCATGTGGATTCTTTACCGTCTGAGCCACCAGGGAAGCTCATGTTAGATTCTACTTTTACTGTAAAGTGAATTAGTTATACATATGTTTATATACTCCCCTCTCAAATACAGACAGTGTATTAAAAACAAAAGACATTCCTTTGCCAACAAAGGTCCAGCTAGTCAAAGTTATGGTTGTTCCAGTCATCATGTACAGATGTGAAAGCTGGACCATAAAGAAAGGCTGAGTGATGAAGAATCAATACTTTCAAATTGTGGGGCTGGAGAAGACTCTTGAAAGTCCCTTGGAATGCAAGGACATGACTTAGCGACTGAACGAACACTAGCTCAGCCGTGGACAGGAACAGAATTCAGAGTGCTTGAAGTCATCAGCTATACAGATGAAAAATGATAAAGCCACTAACTACAGAGTCAAATTAGATGAATTTTGTTGAAAGGAAAAGATGTCAGTGTAAGTCATGCCACTTTCTGCCATTTGTAAGACAATCTCAGTAACTGCAGAAAATGTGACCATGGTACAAAGGGGATATTGTTGATAGCTTAGACTAGAAGCGGGTCAGGGAATATCTAGGTGTGCATTTCAAATGCCTCAAAATGCTTTAAAAATGAAAGTGGCTCTCATGATGGAAACAGGCTGAAGATTGGGACTGAGTGGTGAAAAAAGAGAAATAAATCAGAAAAGAAACACAAAGGAGAGAGGCCATGGTTCAGAAAAAGTGTTAACGAATTCTAAACGGAAGCTTTTAAAACCAGAGTAGCAATTTAGGCACAAGAAATGTTTAGTATCAGAGATTATTAAGAGTACTATGTGAGTGGTTTAAGTTATGTTCCCAGGGTAAGAAACAGTACACTTTATTTTGAAAAATAAGCAGAGGTATCCAACATTGTGAGATGCTAAAAAGACACTTTTGTAGCAAAATGTAGTAAAACTAAGAGAAGAGCATAACAATAAAAAAATTTAGCAAGAAATTCATCTGTGCACTGGTACTGTTTTTTTGGTGCTCTTTTCCATTCAATCAAATTTTTCAGTTATAGACTCTCTCAATGACTTTTCTTATTTTGTAAATCTGTGGTCATTAAAACAATCTATTGTACTTACTTGCTGCCTTTTCATCAGCCTTCTACTCTGTCTTAATTGAATAATTTCTCCAAATGATGTAAAAGTGTAGGAATTTAAATGGCATAAGGTTTAAAAATGTTTGATGCTTGAAGTTCCATTCATGGTTTCTGAAGTGTTTTCAAATCAAACTGAATTAGAAACAAAATGTTGAATTGATATTTTTTATTTGTTTGTTTGTTTATATGATTTCTTTAAGTAATCTCTCAGTTTTGGATGGAAAGTAGGGTCCAAACTGAGGTAGGCACTTCACTCCAAGTTGAAAACCACTTCTTATCATGATGATATGAGATTTCATTTTTCTTTGAATAAATAAAATCTAACAGGAAAAGTACTCTAATACCTGCTGCTGCTGCTGCTGCTAAGTCACTTCAGTCGTGTCCGACTCTGAGTGACCCCATAGATGGCAGCCCACCAAGCTTCCCCGACCCTGGAATTCTCCAGGCAAGAACTCTGGAGTGGGTTGCCATTTCCCTTTTCCAATGCATGGAAGTGAAAAGTGAAACTGAAGTCACTTGGCTGTGTCCGACTTGTAGCGATCCCATGGACTTCAGCCTACCAGGCTCCTCCATTCATTGAATTTTCCAGGCAAGAGTACTGGAGTGAGTTGCCATTGCTTTCTCCATTCTAATACCTAGTGAATTTTAAATAATAAACTGCATGTGACTAACCGTGCTGTTAAGTCTTCTTACTTGAGAATTAGTTACTATTTATCCTGAGATTATGTACCAGATAGATTGTATCTTCTTGGCTATATAATAAGTGAGATTTCTTTCTAACTTTGTGGTATCTTAACAGTTTACCTGGGCTTCTAAGGTAACACAGTGGTAAAGAATCTGTCTGGCAATGCAAAAGACATGAGATGTGGGTTTGATCCCTGGGTAGGGAAGATCCCTTGGAGTAGAAAATGGCAACCTGCTCCAGTATTCTTGCCTGGAAAGTTCCATGGCCAGAAGACCCTGGTGGCCTACAGTCCATGGAGTCGTAAACAGGCAGACATGACCAAGCAACTGAACACACAAACAAAATTAGGTTACCTAGTATGAACAGCAAAATCTGATTTAATGTCTACTCTATAATTAAAAGGTTTATTTATTTTCTACCTTTGTGGAGAGGTTTACAGGGTTGCAAGGGAATATCTTGTTTTAATTAAATTTTCTATATACTATATATCAGTTCAGTTCAGTTCAGTCGCTCAGTTGTGTCCAACTCTTTGCAACCCCATGAATCACAGCACGCCAGGCCTCCCTGTTCATTACTATCTCTTGGAGTTCACTCAGACTCACGTCCATCGAGTCCGTGATGCCATCCAGCCATCTCATCCTCGGTTGCCCCCTTCTCCTCCTGCCCCCAATTCCTCCATATATATATTTCCTGCTCTAGTAAGCACTTGGAAATTTTAGTCACAATTGTTCTTCTAATAATCTCTGAGCAAGAAATGTAGAAAGGGGTTATCATAGCTCAAAAATTATCTGAACCAAAATTGTCATTGTTTCTCACTGTAAACAGGGTACAGGTTGATCTCATTATATTTAATGATTACTTTGAATGAGAAAAACCTTCATCTCTTCTTCACATCTGCATTTTATCAGTCTCTCACTTTCCATCTGTAGTTTGTCTTTCCTAGTATCTAGTAACTTCAATGGTTTTCAGCAGTGCCAAAATTTTAGGGTCAAAAGCTTGGTGAGAAGCATGATGTGTGTAGTATTTAAAGGATAAGGTAATGAATTCCACACACACAAATATTCTCACATGAACATTCATTCATTCAATTACAAAGATCTTTCCAAGAAAATGAAATATTCCTTCCCACTCCCTTTATCTTTTGATGCAGTCTTTAACATGCTCATTTACCTTTTGAAATTATTAGAAATTATCCATAAACAAAGGTATATGATATTATATTTAGCCATGTCTAGCCTTCAGTTTAGTCATTCGCCTGTGTCTGACTCTTTGAGACACCATGAACTGCAGCACACCAGGCCTCCCTGTCCATCACCAACTCCCCTGGAGTTTAACACAAACTCATGTCCATCAAGTCAGTGCTGCCATCCAGCCATCTCATGCTCTGTTGTCCCCTTCTCCTCCTGCCGTCAATCCCTCCCAACATCAAGGTCTTTGCCAAGGAATCAGCTCTTTGCATCAGGTGGACAAAGTATTAGGTTTTAGCTTCAACATCAGTCCCTCCAATAAACACCCAGGATTCATTTCCTTTAGGATGGACTGGCTGAACTTCCTTGCAGTCCAAGGGACTCTCAAGAATCTGCTCCAACACCATAGTTCAAAAGCATCAATTCTTCAGTGGTCAGATTTCTTTATAATCCAACTCTCACATCCATACATGACTACTGGAAAAAAAACCATAGCCTTGATTAGATGGATCTTTGTTGGCAAAGTAATTTATCTGCTTTTTAATATGCTGTCTAGGTTAGTCATAATTTTCCTTCCAAGGTGTGTCTTTTAACTTCATGGCTGCAGTCAATATCTGCAGTGATTTTGGAGCCCATAAAAATAAAGGCAACCACTGTTTTCCCATCTATTTGCCGTGAAGTGTTGGGACCAGATGTCATGATGTTAGTTTTCTGAATGTTGAGCTGTAAGCCAACTGTTTCACTCTTCTCTTTCACTTTCATCAAGAGGCTCTTTAGTTCTTCTTCACTTTCTGCCATAAGGGTGGTGTCATGTTCATATCTGAGGTTATTGATATTTCCCCCAGCAATCTTTATTTCAGCTTGTGCTTCCTCCAGCCTAGAGTTTCTCATGATATACTCTACATATAAGTTAAATAAGCAGGGTGAAAACATACAGCCTTGACTTACCCCTTTTCCTATTTGGAACCAGTCTGTTGTTCAATGTCCAGTTCTATCTGCTGCTTCCTGACCTGCATACAGGTTTCTCAAGAGGCAGGTTAGGTGGTCTGCTATTCCCATCTCTTTTAGAATTGTCCACAGTTTATTGTGATCCACACAGTTAAAGGCTTTGGCATAGTCAATAAAGAAGAAATAGATGTTTTTTTCTGGAACTCTCTTGCTTTTTTGATGATCCAGTGGATGTTGGCAATTTGATCTCTGGTTCCTGTGCCTTTTCTAAAACCAAGTTGTACATCTGGAACCTCACAGTTCAGGTATTGCTGAAGCCTGGCTTGGAGAATTTTGAGCATTACTTTACTAGCATGTGAGATGTTTGTGAGGTAGTTTGAGCATTCTTTGGCATTGGCAGCTCAGGTGCTAAAGCATATGCCTACAATGTAGGAGACACTAGTTCAATCCCTGGGTCAAGAAGATCCCCTGGAGAAGGAAATGGCAACCAACTCCAGTACTCTCACCTGGAAAATTTCACGGATGGAGGATCCTGGTAGGCTACAATGCTTGGTGTTGCAAAGAGTGAGACACGACTGAGCGACTTCACTTTCTTCTTTTCTTTCTTTCTTTGGGATTGGAATGAAAACTGACCTTTTCCAGTCCTGTGGCCACTGCTGAGTTTTCCAAACTTGCTGACATATTGTGTGCAGCACTTGCACAGCATCATCTTTTGAGATTTGAAATAGCTCAAGTGGAATTCCATCACCTCCATTAGCTTTGTGTATAGTGCTCTTTCCTAAGGCCCAATTGACTTCACATTCCAGGATGTCTGGCTCTAGATGAATGATTACGCCATTATAGTTAACTGGGTCATGAAGATATTTTTTATACAGTTCTTCTGTGTATTCTTGCCACCTCTTCTTAATATCCTCTGCTTCTGTCAGGTCCATACCATTTCTGTCTTTTATTGAGCCCATCTTTGCATGAAATGTTCCCTTGGTATCTCTAATTTTCTTGAAGAGTTCTCTAGTCTTTCCATTCTATTGTTTTCCTCTATTTCTTTGTGTTGATCACTGAGAAAGGCTTTCTTATCTCTCCATGCCATTCTTTGGAACTCTGCATTCAAATGGGTCTAGCATAAGAGGAAAGTATCTGTTGGTACTCTCTTGATGCTTTTTACAAAGGAAAGTTCAACAGACCCTTGGTCCTTCTTATTTATGGTAGTTTTAGGTCTCCAGATTTTGTATCTAAGCATCCAACTATCACTTCAATTCTAGAGGTGAGTAATGTACAAATAATGTATATTATTTGTAATATAAATAAGATGTAATGCTATTAACCCACATTTTTATTGAATGTTTGCTATTTACCAGCACTGAAATAATTTTTTCTACATTATTTTACACAATCTGAAAGGCTTTCACTGACCAATGAAATGCACATCATTATGATTCTAGAAGTGTTAGGAGTTGTAATTGAGAATCAAGTGTCAGAGTCAAGGATGTCTTCAGTCTGACTACCAAGCCTACACCTTTAACCCCTATACTTTAACAAAAATATTTGGTAATTAATGGCAAGCTAAGAATAAACAAATTAGTTTGTACATCACTGCTATGATCTCAATGTTTATTCTCAATGTTTATTCCCCCAAATTCATATGTTGAAATCTTAATCCCCACAAATGATATCAGCAGGTAGACCATTTAGGAGATGCTGATGTTATATATATATATAATTACTGCCTCAGGAAAGGGACTCCAGAAAGATCCTTAGCTCCCTCCACCACATGAGGACATAAAAACTCTGTGACTCAGAAAAGTACTCCAAGCATGCTTGCACCTTCAACTCACAATCCAGCCTCTAGAACTGTGAGAATTTTTTATTTGTTTTGTTTTTGTTTATAAGCTTTTCAGTCTGTGGTAGTTTGTCATTAATGTTCAGTTTCTCAGTTGTGTCTGACTCTTTGCAATCCCATGGACTGCAACAGTGCCAGGCTTCCCTGGTAGTTTGTTAGAATAGCCAAAAAAGGATAGAGACATGATGTAACACACATTGTGGTGACTGATAGTTTTGTCCTTCAGTTAGGTGGCTCGAAACATTGAGAAGCAGACAGCCATATGGTTAATATCAGTTATAGGAGATGAAGTGAATGAAAGTCGCTTGGTCATGTTCGACTCTTTGTGACCCCATGGAATAGTATAGTCCATGGAATTCTCCAGACCAGGTAACTGGAGTGGGTAGCCTTTCCCTTCTCCAGGGGATCATCTCAACCCAGGGATCAAACCCAGGTCTCCCACATTGTAGGCAGATTCTTTACCACTGAGCCACCAGGGGAGCCCACAGAAAAATGATGGTTTAGTTGTTAAGAATGGCTGGTATTTGGATACAAGGTCTAATGGCATTATGGAAAATGAAAGTGGCAGAGAAGAAGTCTAGTATATTGATTTTGTGGGTTTAGGAGAGGTAGTTTAATAAGCACAGAAAAGAAGAATAAAGAATTTGAGTTAGCAGATTTTTTTTTTTTTTTTTTGTTGATTAAGGTATTGAGATGCAAATATATTTTTTTGCTTCTATTATCATTCAAATAATCATCATTTCACAACTGTTGTATCTATGTTGTGTAAAAGGTCACACCATATGTGACCTATTAAAATATTTATCTAAATGTCTGTACATGTAGCCTAGTTTTATTCCTCACTCATAATTATAATCTCCATAGACAAAAAATTATCCAGCTACAGGAAATTATTTGTCTAATATGCATTGCAGTTAGGTAGTGTTAAATATACTAACACTTTAGCAGAGGTTAGCAAAGATAATAACAATGTAACTAATAGACTGAAAGTTTCAAAGAGTAAAATTTCCATTTAAACTGTTGCTTAGGATGAGCAGGGTTTTTTAAGGAAAACTGGTAAGAAACGATAGCATTTGCTGCAGGTTACTCCAAGGACCAATAGAGTGATTTAGAGAAGAGCACTGCAGTTAAAGGAACTGATGGTGGCTTGGAAATGATAGAGATCATGTGCTGTGTTGAAGTTTTGCAAGAAATTCACTGCATCACAAATATAGGCTTATACTTGGCAGGTACCGCAGTGGTAAAAGAACCTGCCTGCCAAGTAGGAGACCCTGGTTGAATCCCTGATTGGGGAAGATCCTCTGGAGAAGGAAATGGCAACCCACTCCAGTAATCTTGGCTGAGAAATTCCATGGGCAGAGGAGCCTGGTGGGCTACAATTCATGCAATCACAAAAGAGTCAGACACAACTAAATGACTGACTAACCAAGAAACCAATGAATAGGCTTATTTAGTACGTTTAAATGTCTGAGATATTGTGAATATTTCTGTAATGAGGAAGAATCAGAGAAGCTTGTAAAATATCAAAATATACATGAAATATTTAGCTAAAACAAAATAACATTTTTATATTTCTATAAAATAAAAATTTGTGATTTCATATCTGCTTGTTTAAAGATTATGGAAACTTTATTATAATAAATTTTATTCTGTTATAATTTCTTATAGTTAATATTGTCCAATGGCCCCCCTCACCATATAAACAATTACTCGGATATCATTAGGATTTGTTCACAACTTCTCAAGTTCTGTGAGGGAAAATAAGCCAGAATAATGACTGTTTACCCTGAGTTATTCCTTTATAATACATTAAAGCATGAAAATGTACTGGAATGGGTGAATTTAACTCAGATGACCATTATATCTACTATTACGGGCAGGAATCCCTCAGAAGAAATAGAGTAGCCATCATGGTCAACAAGAGTCCAAAATGCAGTACTTGAATGCAATCTCAAAGACGACATAATGATCTCTCTTCATCTACAAGGCAAACCATTCAATATCACAGTTATCCAACTCTATGCTGCAACCAGTAATGCTAAAAAACCTAAAGTTGAACAGTTTTGTGAAGATCTACAAGACCTTTTAGAATTAACACCCCAAAAAGATGTCCTTTTCATTATAGGGTCCTGGAATGCAAAAGTAGGAAGTCAAGAAACACCTGGAGTAACAGGCAAACTTGGACTTGGAATGTGGAATGAAGCAGGGCAAAGACTGATAGAGTTTTGCCAAGAAAATGCACTGGTCATAGTAAATACCCTCTACCAAGAACACAAGAGAAGACTCTACACATGGACATCACCAGATGGTCAATACCAAAATCAAGTCAGTTATATTATTTGCAGCTGAAGATGGAGAAGCTCTATACAGTCAGCAAAAACAAGACAGGGGCTGACTGGGGCTCAGACCATGAACTCCTTATTGCCAAATTCAGACTCAAATTGAAGAAAGTAGGGAAAACCACTAGACCATTCAGGTATGACCTAAATCAAATCCCTTATAATTATACAGTGGAAGTGAGAAAAAGATTTAAGGGCCTAGATCTGAAAGATAGAGTGCCTGATGAACTGTGGAATGAGGTTCATGACATTGACAGGAGACAAGGATCAAGACCATCCCTATGGAAAAGAAATGCAAAAAAGCAAAATGGCTGTCTGGGGAGGCCTTACAAAGAGCTGTGAAAAGAAGAGAAGCAAAAAGCAAAGGAGAAAAGGAAAGATATAAGCATGTGAAGGCAGAATTCCAGAGAATAGTAAGAAGAGATAAGAAAGCCTTTTCAGTGATCAGTGCAAAGAAGTAGAGAAAAACAACAGAATGGGAAAGACTAGAGATCTCTTCAATTAAAGTAGAGATACCAAGGAAACATTTCATGCAAAGATGGGCTCAATAAAGGACAGAAATGGTATGGACCTAACAGAAGCAAAAGATACTAAGAAGAGGTGGCAAGAATACACGGAAGGACTGTACACAAAAGATCTTTATGACCCAGATAATCGTGATGATGTGATCACTAATCTAGAGCCAGACATCTTGGAATGTGAAGTAAGTGGCCTTAGAAAGCATCACTATCAACAAAGCTAGTGGAGGTCATGGAATTGCAGTTGAGCTGTTCCAAATTCTGAAAGATGATGCTGTGAAAGTGCTGCACTCAATATTCCAACAAATTTGAAAAACTCAGTAGTGGCCACAGGACTGGAAAAGGTCAGTTTTCATTCCAGTTCCAAAGAAAGGCAATGCCAAAGAATGTTCAAAGTACCACACAATTGCAATCATCTCATATGCTAGAAAAGTAATGCTCAAAATTCTCCAAACCAGGCTTCAGCAATACCTGAACAGTGAACTCCCTGATGTTCAAGTCGGTCGTAGAAAAGGCAGAGGAACCAGAGATCAAATTGCCAACATCCACTGGATCATGGAAAAAGCAAGAGAATTCCAGGAAAACATCTATTTCTGCTTATTGACTATGCCAAAGCCTTTGACTGTGTGGATCACAATAAACTGTGGAAAATTCTGAAAGAGATGGGAATACCAGACCACTTAACCTGCCCCTTGATAAATCTGTATGCAGGTCAGGAAGCAACAGTTAGAACTGGACATGGAACGGCAGACTGGTTCCAAATAGGAAAAGAAGTACCTCAAGGCTGTATATTGTCACCCTGCTTATTTAACTTATATGCAGAGTACATCAAGAGAAATGCTGGACTGGAAGAAACACAAGCTGGAATCAAGATTGCCAGAAGAAATATCAATAACCTCAGATATGCCGATGACACCAGCCTTATGGCAGAAAGTGAAGAGGAACTAAAAAGTCTCTTGATGAAGATGAAAGAGGAAAGTGAAAAAGTTGGCTTAAAGCTCAACATTCAGAAAATGAAGATCATGGCATCTGGTCCCATCACTCCATGGGAAATAGATGGGGAAACAGTGGAAACTATGACTCTGATGCTGGGAAGGATTGCGGGCAGGAGGAGAAGGAGACGACAGAGAATGAGATGGCTGGATGGCATCACGGACATGAGTCTGAGTGAACGCTGGGAGATGATGATGGACAGGGAAGCCTGGCGTGCTGTGATTCATGGGGTCTCAAAGAGTCGGAGATGACTGAGCGACTGAACTGAACTAAACTGAAAGCATGAGTAACAATAAAATCACCAAGAAGATGTCAGCAAAGCAACACTCTAATGTAGCTGACTGAACCTCTTCAATGTGGTTGAAAATAATAATGAAATTTTCATCCAACCACCCTATTCTCATTTCCTATTTTCTTCCTCTTTGTAGACAAGTGTGTTGTACATAAAGATCAAGGTACTGAATTATCTATAGAGTTTTTCAAAATGATTAATAAATAATAACACTAATCTCTTGCCATGTAAAGCAACACCTACCTGGGTAGGGGAGCCCATTTTTGTTAGTCTTAATGACAGCATCAGTAATTGAACTATATCTTTTGGGTCTGACATGATGCCTATATTTTAACTTGTGTACTAAGTCTAGTTTATTTTGTATACCTTTAGAGAATATATTATGTTGATACTGAGCATCGTCACTATAACTCTCAGTTTACTTCTCTAAGGAATAACAAACAGCCAGAAAATTGTCTTACTTTGTGAACTTGCTATATTATCCAGGTAACTCTGAGTGCGTAAAAGTCACTCAGGTGTGTGACCCCATAGATTGTAGCCTCCCAGGCTCCTCTGCCCATGGGATTCTCTGGGCAAGAATACTGGAGTGGGATCTCACTCCCTTCTATGGGAGATCTCCCTGAGCCAAGGATCAAACCCAGGTCTACTGAACAGCAGGCAGTTTTTAAAGACTTCTTAGGAACTTGTAAATAAATATCTTTAAATGAATAAAGATATTTTAACTTCTTATTTTCCAATGTTATGACTTTTTTTTTCTTGACTCACTTTACTGGCTAGGATTTACAGTACAATATTGAGTAGAAATGGTGATGATGGATACATTAGTTTTTCTTCCATTCATCAGAACAATGGGTTTAATATTTGAAATATTAACTATAATATAAATGACAGTTATACATTTACCATATGTTGAAATTCACTTCTGTTATGGATTGATTGTATAACCCCCTGCCCCAAAATGAATATATTTATGTTCTAATTTATAGTATCTGAGAACTGACCTTATTTTGAAATACAATAACAGATATGATTAGTTGTTTAAATGAAGTAACTGTGGGGCTTCTCTGGTGGTCCAGTAGTTAAGACTGTGCTTCCAATGCAAGGGCCATGGATTCAGTCCATGGTTGGAGAACTAAGATCCCATACGTCATGGGGCATGGCCAAAAAAAACAAAACAAACAAGCAAAAAAGACAAAGTGATACTGGAATCGGGGGGCTTCCCTGGTGGCTCAGAGGTTAAAGCGTCTGCCTCCAATGCAGGAGACATGGGTTTGATACCTGGGTTGAGAAGATCTCCTGGAGAAGGAAATGGCAATCCACTCCAGTATTCTTGCCTGGAGAATCCCATGGACGGAGAAGCCTAGCAGGTTACAGTCCACGGGGTCGCAAAGAGTCTATCACGACTGAGTGACTTCACCTCACCTCACTTCACCTAATCCAATAGAGCTCTCGTCTTTATAAAAAAGGGAAATTTGGAGGTAGATAGGGAAAACAACTTATGAAGACTGGATTTTGCTACCATCAGCCAAAGAACCCAGAAGCTAAATAAAAGACCTAGAATAGATCTTCCCTGACACCTTCAGAGTCAGAAAGCCCCAGTTTATACTTGTGTTGGCCAGATTTCTGTCATCTGGCCACCAGAACTGAAGGCAATACATTTCTACTATTCTAAGTCTCTGGCTTTGTGTTAATTTTGTTACAACAGTCTTCTACATTCCTAGCTTTCTGAGATTTCTTAAAAAAAAAATTATGAATACCTAATTATTTTTATTTTCTGCTTCTATGTAGATAATTAATG
>SJYG01000245.1:2125739-2214858 GCA_006410535.1 Litocranius walleri | reverse complement strand
TGTGTGTGTGTGTGTTAGTATACTGTATTGCTGTTTTTCTTTCTGGCTTACAGTGGTATTTTTCACAGAGCTAGAACAAATAATTTCACAATTTGAATGGAAATACAAAAAACCTCGAATAGCCAAAGCAATCTTGAGAAAGAAGAATGGAACTGGAAGAATCAACTTGCCTGACTTCAGGATTTACTACAAGGCCACAGTCATCAAGACAGTATGGTACTGGCACAAAGACAGAAATATAGATCAATGGAACAAAACAGAAAGCCCAGAGATAAATTCACAGAGCTATGGACACCTTATCTTTGACAAAGGAGGCAAGAATATACGATGGATTAAAGACAATCTCTTTAACAAATGGTGCTGGGAAAACTGGTCAACCACCTGTAAAAGAATGAAACTAGAACACTTTCTAACACCATACACAAAAATAAACTCAAAATGGATTAATGTTCTTTGTGCTTTTAGTGTGGTGAATACTATCATATTCACTGGACTGCAAGGAGATCCAACCAGTCCATCCTATAGGAAATCAGTCCTGAGTATTCATTGGAAGGACTGATGCTGAAGCTGAAATTCCAATACTTTGCTCACCTGATGTGACAAACTGACTCATCAGAAAAGACCCTGATGCTGGGAAAGATTGAAGGCAGGAGGAGAAGGGGATGACAGAAGATGAGAAGGTTTGATGACTTCACCAACCTGGTAGACATGTTTGAATAAGCTCTAAGAGTTGGTGATGGACAGGGAAGCCTGGTGTGCTACAGGTCATGGGGCTGCAAAGAGTCAGACACGACTGAGACTAAGTGATGAACTAAACTGTACTGATATTATCATTTGGTTTTCTAATTTTAAACCAACATTACATTCCTTAAATGAGCTTCACATGGTCATGAAATATTATTGTTTTTATGCATTTTTGAATTATTGTTATCATATTTATTTGAATATCTTTGCACTTATGTAAAAGTGAAATAGCATTCAATTTTTGTGTTAATATCTTTGCAAGGTTTTACTATTGGAGCTTTTTTGCCTTAATAGAATGAATTGGGAATTATCATTACTAGTTTCCTGACATTGTGTATTATTCTAATTCATCCTATTATATATGACAGAACTTAGCAGTAAAACAAAGTGGATCTGAAGATTTATTTGAAAAAGATTGTTTTAAATTAAAAATTCACTTTGTAATAATAAGGAATTGTTAAATTTTTATAATTCTCCATCTGTTAACATAAGTAAATAGGCTATTGTAAAACTTTTCTTTCTTTCTTTCTTTTTTTCTTTTTTTTAACCCCATCTATGGAAACAGTGTCAGAATTTATTGTTTTGGGCTCCAACATCACTGCAGATGGTGACTGCAGCCATGAAATTAAAAGACGCTTACTCCTTGGAAGGAAAGTTATGACCAACCTAGAGAGTATATTCAAAAGCAGAGACATCACTTTGCTGACTAAGGTCCATCTAGTCAAGGCTATGGTTTTCCCAGTGGTTATGTATGGATATGAAAGTTGGACTGTGAAGAAAGCTGAGCACCAAAGAATTGATGCTTTTGAACTGTGGAGAAGACTCTTGAGAGTCCCTTGGACTGCAAGCAGATCCAACCAGTCCATTCTAAAGGAGATCAGTCCTGGGTGTTCTTTGGAAGGACTGATGCTAAAGCTGAAACTCCTCCAATAATTTGGCCACCTCATGCGAAGAGTGGACTCATTGGAAAAGACTCTGATGCTGGGAGGGATTGGGGGCAGGAGGAGAAGGGGACAACTGAGGATGAGATGGCTGGATGGCATCACTGACTCAATGGACATAAGTTTCAGTGAATTCCAGGAGATAGTGATGGACAGGGAGGCCTGGTATGCTGCAATTCATGGAGTCACAAAGAGTCGGACATGACTGAGTGACTTGAGCTGAACTGATTATGTCAAAAATATTGCTATCAAATAGCTTATAATATTATTTTTTATTATTTCTGTTCCTTTTCTCACCCTAATAATGGTACTTACACTTTTCTGGGGTTTTCTTAATATCTGTATTCTAATGACAGAAATTTTAATTTGTTATTTTTTTCTATTTGCTTTCTCTTCCATTGTTTTCTACTTTTAGTTTTACTATATTCGATCTTCTCACTCTGTGATTAGTTTTCTTTTTTAGTTTAATGCAGAAGCTTAAATTGTTGATATATATTTCTGCTTTTGTGTTATAGTTATTTAAAGATCTTAAAAGCCATACAAACATTGCTTTGGTAACATGTTCAAATTTTGATATGCTGTCATGTTATGTTCATTTTACCTTGAATATTTTCTATTTGAGTTTTCTTCTTTACGACATGAAAAAGTATTAGTAGTGTGTTGCTCAATTTCTAAACATTAGGAATTTTCAAATAATTTAGTGTAATTAATATGATAATACTGTTAGAGTAAGAGAAAAATATTATACATTATTTCAATCTTATGGAATTTTACTGAGGCATTTTATAGCTTATAATATGAGTGAAATTGGCAGTACTGGTAAATAGCCCATGTGAAAAGAATGTTAATTAGGACAGGCTTAGTTGCAGTGTTATTTAAATATTCTAAATGTTATGCTAATTTATTCATGTTCTATCAATTACTGAAAGTCTGCTATTAACATATCCAAACACAATTGTATTGTCTATATTTCTCCCTTTGGTTTTGTCAGTATTTCTGTAAGACTTTTGCATCTATGTTTAAGTGAGGCATCTATGATTGTTTTGTCATTCACCTAGACCCAGACATCCTAGATTGTGAAGTCAAGTGGGCCCTTAGGAAGCATCACTATGAACAAAGCTAGTAGAGATGATGAAATTCCAGCTGAGCTATATAAAATCCTAAACGATGATGTTGTTAATAGTGAGGAACTCATCATTTCAGCAAATTCCGAAAACTCAGCAGTGGCCACAGGACTGGAAAAGATCAGTTTTCATTCCAACCCCAAGGAAGGACAGTTTCAAAGAATATTCAAATTACCAGACAATTGCACTCATTTTGCATACTAGTAAGGTTACACTCAAAATCCTTCAAGTTAGGCTTCAGCTGTATGTGAACCAAGAACATCTAGATGTATAAGCTGGATTTAGAAAAAGCAGAAGAACCAGAGATCAAATTGCCAACATTCATTGAATCATAAAGAAATCAAGGAAATTAAAAAAAAAAAATTACCTCTGCCTCACTGACCATACTAAAGCCTTTGACCATGTGACTCACAATGAACAGTGAAAAATTCTTAAAGTGATGGGAGAACCATTACACCTTACTTGTTTCCTGAGAAACATGTATATGGGTCAAGAAGCAACAGTTAGAACCTTACATGGACAAACTGACTGATTCAAAATTGGGAAAGGAGTACAACAAGGCTGGATATTGTCACTATGTTTACTTAACTTATATGCAGACTACATCTTGGAAAATGCTGGGCTGGATAAATCACAAGCTAGAATCAAGTTTGCTGACAGAAATATCAACAGTTTCAGATAAGCTGATAATACCACTGTAATGGCAGAAAATGAAGTGGAACAAAAGAGCCTCTTGATAAGGGTGAAGGAGGAGAGTGAAGAAGCTGACTTAAAACTCAACATTCAAAAAACTAAGACCATGACATCTGGTCCCATCACTTCATGGTAAGTAGGAGAAAAAGTGGAAGCAGTGACAGATTTTATTTTCTTGGGCTCCAAAATCACTACAGACAGTGACTGCAGCCATGAAATTAAAACACGTTTGCTCCTTGGAAGGAAAGCTATGACAAATCTAGACAGTATATTAAAAAGCAAGGACATTACTTTTCTAACAATATTCCATGTAGACAAAGCTATGGTTTTTCCAGTAGTCGTGTACAGTTGTGAGAGTTGGACTATAAAGAAGGCTAAGAACCAAAGAGCTGATGCTTTTGAATTGTGGTTTTGGAGAATACTCTTTAGAGTCCTTTGGACAGCAAAGAGATCAAATCAGTCAATCCTAAAGGAAGTTAACCCTGAATTTTCACTGGAAGGACTGGTACTAAAGGTGAATCTCCAATACTTTGGCTACCTGATGTGAAGAACTGACTCCTTAGAAAAGATCCTGATGCTGGGAAAGATTGAAGCCAAAAGGAGAAGAGGGTGGAAGAGAATGAGATGGTTAGATAGCATCACTGACTCGATGGACATAAATTTGACCAGACTCCTGGATATACTGCATAGCAGGGAAGCCTAGTGTGCTGTGGTCCATGAAGTCACAAAGAGTCAGACAGAACTTATCGACTGAACAACTATGTTAAGTGGGATATTATCTAATTATCTATAGTTATTACATGTATACTCACTTAAAAATAACTCATAATATACCCTATACTTGAAGTTGATTTGTTTGACTTAATATAACTTGATACTTTAATATCTTAATATGTTTTTCTTAAACTGTTTCATTTTATTCATTCAACTTTTTCATTTTCACTGTCTCTGTTTCAGATTTTATTAAAATTGTGTTTTTGTAAAAATTCATATATTATATAAAATTTATATTGTTATAAATTTCTAGCATTTGAACAAAATTTTTCTTTGCATTAATATAATTACTGGCATTATACCCTTTAAATCAGTTGTCTTTTTATTAGTTTTATATTTATTATAAATATTCTTTTTTCATCTTTTTCTCCTTTTATGTCTTCTTTGAGTTAGTATAAGTAGAATATTACAAAGTGTTTTCCAATTTTTATTATGCTATTTTATCTAAGTATTTATGTTTATCATTGTTATTTATCCTAAGCTTTGTGTTTTGCTGAGCTTCTTGGAATTATATTATAATATTTTTTGCTAAATTTGACAATTATTTAGGGATTATTTCCTCAAATAACTATTCTACTAGATTTTCTATCTTTACTCCTTAAGGGACTCTAATTTTACTTATGTTAAACTGAATTGTCAAAAATATCTTGAGGAAATTTGTGAATGTAAGTCAATATTTGTTAATAGCTTCATCTCTTGAATTTTGGTCACATTTTCCTGCCCCCCCCTTTTTTTTTTTAAGCCTACATAGCTACCTTTGTTTTTACTCTGTGTATATTACAGTGGTGGAAAACTGTGTTAAGATTATCTTTGAGCTGGATCTAGACTATGTAGCATCTTTATAAGTTCAATATTCCATTGTTTGTCTGTCTGTCTGTCTGTTTGTTTGTTTTCTATTTTAACTTAGCTTTATTAATGGCTTTTGAAATAAGATAAAGTTTGCAGCAGCTGCACTGGCGCACGAGCACGGCCAAAAGGAACAACCCCGGGCTAAAGGTCAGGGGCGGTGGCCACGAGGAGGTACACCATGCCAGAGGTCAGGGCTGATGGCCGAGAAGAGCTACCCAGTGCCTGAAGTCAGGGGCAGCGGCCAAGAGAAATACCCCACATCTGAGGTAAGGAGCAGTGGCTGTGTTTTGCTGGAGCAGCTGTGAAGAGAGACCCCATGTCCAAGCTAAGAGAAACCCACGGAAGATACTAGGCACTGAGAGAGGAGATCCAGGGTCAGACTGACTGAAACTGCAGTCACGGACAGTTAGCCAGTCCAATCACATGGACAACAGATTTGTCGAACTCAGGGAAACTAAGCAATGCTGTACAAGGCCACCCAAGATGGATGGGTCATGGTGGAGAGGTCGGACAGAATGTTGTCCACTGGAGAAGGGAATGTCAAACCACTTCAGTATACTTGCCTTAAGAACCCCCTGAACAGTATGAAAAGACAAAAAGATAGGACACTGAAAGATGAACTCCCAGGTCAGTAGGTGCCCAATATGCTACTGGAGATCAGTGGAGAAATAACTCCAGAAAGAATGAAGGGATGGGGCCAACGCATAAACAATACCCAGCTGTGAATGGGACTGGTGATAGAAGCAAGATTTGATGCTGTAAACAGCAATATTGCATAAGAACCTGGAATAACAGGTCCATGAATCAAGGCAAATTGGCAGTGGTCAAAGAGGAGATAATAAGAGTGAACACTGACATTCTAGGAATCAGTGAACTAAGATGGAGTAGAATCAGTGAATTTAACTCAGATGACCGCTGTATTGACTACTGTGGGCAGTAATCCCTTAGAAGAAATGCAATAGCCATCAGAGTCAACTAAAGAGGCTGAGACGCAGTACTTGGGTACAGTCTCAAAAACGACAGAATGATTCCTGTTCATTTCCAAGGCAAACCATTCAATATCACAGTAATTCAAGTCTATGCCCCGACCAGTAACACTGAAGAAGCTAAAGTTAAACAGTTCTATGAAGAACTACAAGACATTTTAGAATTAACACCCTCAAAATATGTCCTTTTCAATATAGGGTACTGGAATCCAAAAGTAGGAAGTCAAGAAACACTTGGAGTAACAGACAAATTTGGCCTTGGACTACAGAATGAAGCATAGCAAAGGTTAACAGAGTTCTACCAAGATAACACACTGGTCAGAGCAAATACCCTCTTCAAACAACACAAGAGAAGACTCTACACATGGACATCACAAGATGGTCAACACTGAAATCAGACTGATTATATTATTTGCAGCCAAAGATGAAGAAGCTCTATACAGTCAGCAAAAACAACATAGGAAGCTGACTGTGGCTCAGATCATGAACTCTTTATTGCCAAATCCAGACTGAAGTTGAAGAAAGTGGAGAAATCACTAGACCATTCAGATATAACCTAATCAAAATCCTTATGACTATACAGTGGAAGTGAGAAATAGATTTATGGGACTAGATCTGATAGAGTGCCTGATGAACTATAGATGGAGGTTTGTGACATTGTACAGGAGACAGGAGTCAAGACCATCTCCAAGAAAAAAAAAAAAAAGCAAAATGGCTGTCTGAGGAGGGCTTACAAATATCTGCAAAAAGACTGGAGATGAAAAGCAAAAGAGAAAAGGAAAGATATACCCATTTGAAAGGAGAGTTCTAAAGAAAAGCAAGGAGAAATAAGAAAGCCTTCCTCAGGGATAAATGCAAAGAAATGGAGGGGAGAAAAATAGAATGGGAAAGACTAGAGATCTCGCCAAGAAAATTAGAGATATGAAGGGAACATTTCATGCAAAGATGGGCTCAATAAAGGACAGAAATGGTAGGGACCTAACAAAAGCAGAAGATATTAAGAAGATATGGCAGAAAAGATCTTCATGATCCAGAAAATCACATGGTGTGATCACTCACCGAGAGCTAGACATCCTGGAATGTGAAGTCAAGTGGGCCTTAGAACGCATCACTATGAACAAAGCTAATGGAAGTGATGGAATTCCAGTTGAGTTATTTCAAATCCTGAAAGATGATACTGTGCAAGTGGTACACTCAATATGCCAGCAAATATAGAAAACTCAGCAGTGGCCATGGGACTGGAAAAGGTCAGTTTGCATGACAATCCCAAAGAAAGGCAATGCCAAAGAATGTTCAAACTACCGCACTATTGCACTCATCTCACAAGCTAGTAAAATAATGCTTAAAATTCTCCAGGCTAGGCTTCAGCAGTACGTAAACTGTGAACTTTCAGATGTTCAAGCTGGTTTTAGAAAAGGCAGAGGAACTAGAGATCAAATCGCTAACATCCGATAGATATCAAAAAAGCAAGAGAGTTCCAGAAAAACATCTATTTCTGCTTTATCGACTATGCCAAAGCCTTTGACTGTGTGGATCACAAAAAACTGTGGACAATTCTGAAAGAGATGGGAATACCAGACTACCTGACCTGCCTCTTGTGAAATCTGTATGCAGGTCAGGAAGCAACAGTTAAAACTGGACATGGAACACAGACTGGTTCCAAATAGGAAAAGGAGTAAGTCAAGGCTGTATATTGTCACCTTGCTTATTTAACTTATATGCAGTGCACATCATGAGAAACACTGGGTTGGAAGAAGCACAAGCTGGAATCAGTTGCTGGGAGAAATATCAATAACAGATATGCAGATGACACCACCCTTATGGCAGAAAGTGAAGAAGAACTAAACAGCCTCTTGATGAAAGTGAAAGAAAAGAGTGAAGAAGTTGGCTTAAAGCTAAACATCCAGAAAACTAAAATCATGGCATCTGGTACCATCACTTCATGGGAAATAGATGGGGAAACAGTGTCAGACTTTACTTTTGGGGGCTTCAAAATCACTGCAAATTATGATTGCAGCCATGAAATTAAAAGATACTTACTCCTTGGAAGTAAAGTTATGACCAAACTAGATAGCATATTTAAAAGCAGAGGCATTACTTTGCCAATAAAGGTCCGTCTAATCAAGGCTATATTTTTTCTAGTGGTCATGTATGGATGTGAGAGTTGGAGCATTAAGAAAGCTGAGCGCCAATGAATTGATGCTTTTGAACTGTAGAGTAAGAGAAAACTCTTGAGAGTCTCTCGGGCTACGAGGAGACCCAACCAGTCCATTCTAAAGATCAGTCTTGGGTGTTCATTGGAAGGACTGACGTTCAGGCTGAAACTCCAATACTTTGGCCATCTGATGCAAAGAGCTGATTCACTGGAAAATACCCTGATGTTAGGAAAGAGTGAGAGCAGGAGGAAATGGGGACGACAGAGGATGAGATGGTTGGATATCATCATCTACTGGGACATGGGTTTGGGTGGATTCTGGGAGTAGGTGATGGACAGGGAGGCCTGGCATGCTGCGGCTCATGGATTTGCAAAGAGTCAGACACAACTGAGCAACTGAACTGAACTGACATCCAAAACTAATTGACATGTAGATGTCTGCTTTTCAATACATACACCAGCTTTTTATTCTGTAGTGTGTCTTTCTGCTTTACAGTGAACCTATGAGATTTTGTTTAAACTGTGGTATTCACTATGTTTCCATCTTCAGCTTCCATTTCCAGTCTTCCGTGGGGACCGCAATATACTAACAAAAATCCATGCACCAAAAGCTGATGTTTCTGCACTCCCTTTCTCTGCAACAGCCTTGTCAATGCTAAAGGCTTGCAATACCTCAGGAGATTTATCCTGTCTTCTTTACCTGTCTAGAGCCTTCAGTGTGCTGTTTATATATATCTAGTAAAAACCCCACGGGATTGAAATGGTGCCATGACTGGGGGACATTGTAATTACAATTGGCTTTCTGTATTGGCAGGTTCCACATCCTAGGACAAGACCAACTACAAATCATAAATCCCTCCCCTCCATTTTTCTCCACTAAGTTCCCAAAAGCAAAACATTAATTACCTGCAATATGTCAACTTCTTATATAACATTTACATTATATTAGATATTATAGATAATTTAGAGATGATTTAAAGTATATTGAAGCATACACATAGGTTATATGCAAAAATTATATAATTTTATATAAGGGACTTGAGCATCCACAGGTTTTGATACACACTCGGGATCCTAAACACAATCACTTGATATGGAGACAATTGTATACTCTGTCATAGCAATCCAAAATTAAAGATTAGCATTCATTAACAATCTAGTTGTTTTCTTATTCTCTTTAATGGAAGTTTATTCCTTAATCATGACCTTAGAGCTGAATACCTCCTTGGGTCTCCTCTTTCTTAAAAAGGAGCTTATCTGTTATTTCCCCTTTGTTATGAGTAAACAGAGGGGAGTAAACACAAAGTCATGTCTGAGTCTGAGACCCCATGGCTTGTCCATGGAATTCTCCAAGTCAGAATACTAGAGTGGGTAGCCTTTCCCTTCTCCAGGGGATCTTCCCTACCCAGAGATCAAACCCAGGTCTCCCACACTGCAGGCAGATTTTTTACCAGCTGAGCCACAAGGGAAGCCCTATGAGTAAACAATTCTCTCTTAAACCTTTCTTTAACCTAATATGTGGTTATTGAATGCCTTTTGTATGCAAGAAATGTTTTTGTGCCAACATTCTATATGTAAAGTAATCTAGCCACAAGATGATACGCTAAACATATTATTAAACACTTTTCTACATATTACCAATGGTTCTTTCACATATATGTTGTAATCTACATATGTTGTTACAACAAAAGACTAGAGTTAATTTTACAATGGTAAGACAAAGCAAAATATTCAAACTATTATTGAATCATCAGTATCTCTAATGTTTCAGTAAAGTAGAATAGCATATGAGATGTTTCTTTGTCCCATTACTTATGAGATTACATTGGGGTATATATGTATCCTGATATCTTCATGTAACTAGAATAGATTTCTGTGAACATATGGGAGCATAGACCACCTTGAAAATCTTTGTGCTAATAGTCTCTGTTGAAAAGGAGTGAGAAAAGATCCTGGGAATGTTTTACCCACATATGCATATGTCTCATACTCTATGTTCTGCTCTTTTTCAACTTCTGTAGGGCATCTGTTACCACTTCCTCCTTTTATGATGGTTATGCTTCTCTTCAAACTTTTGCAAAAAAAGAGGACTATACACATTTTTCCTTTTGCTATTCTCTTGGGATATGTATTTGAATAGAGTAGATATTTTAATATTTTGTTATAAGTTGCAAGAAAAATATATTGAATGAATATATCTCAACGTATTGAAAAAATATATTGAATGAATATGTGAAGAACCACAAGATTAGACATAAAATATAGGCTACTATATCATACCCTTGGAAATTACAGGAAATACAACAGTAAGACCAGAAAGTCCTTTCTAAATAGTCAAAAACAATCCCTTTGTCATTTTTATTTTTCATTGGAAATTTGGGGATATGGGAGAGTTTTAAAAATAAAATAAATAATTGATTCATGAAACAATAAATCAGGTTGTTTCAGTGCTGACTGAGCCATGAGAGCAACCTGATCCATTGCAGAGATATTTGAAGTTACTTGGAGAAAAACAGTGAACAAGAGAAATAATGAAATATTTCATTTAAATTTTCATAGCTGCCATAAAAAATATATAAATTCTGGTCATATAGTAATCTGTTTTTTAGTATACTTTTATTATAAATAATTCTGTTTTATGATAGAAAGCCCAAGGCTAATAAAAAATTACTTATTTGGTGAGCTGAGGATA
This sequence comes from Litocranius walleri, assembly GCA_006410535.1. Lineage (NCBI taxonomy): Eukaryota > Metazoa > Chordata > Mammalia > Artiodactyla > Bovidae > Litocranius > Litocranius walleri. The sequence continues at coordinate 2,203,900 of SJYG01000245.1, read as the reverse complement.
ATTAAATGAATGAACTTAATTCATTAGATGAATGAATGCCATGGAATTCTTCAAGCAACAGTACTGGAGTGGGTTGCCATTCCTTTCTCCAGGGGATCTTCCCAACCAAGGGATTGAACCTGGGTCTCCTGCATGGCAGGCAGATTCTTTATCATCTGTGCCACCAGGGAACCAAAAAATAAATGAACTAATGGTAATTAAATTAATATTTAAGTATAATCCTAATCCCATTGTTAAATTCTACAATCCTTTGGGCTTTTCCTTTAGGTTTTAGTAAAATGTAACATCAAGTGAATTTATATAACAAGGTTTCAGAATCACCAAATGAATTTCCCATACAACACTTATCTTGTTTCCATATGTATTTTACTATGAATTACTAACAACTTCAGCACTTTCAACAATAAGACAAAGTATGACATAAAATAGAGGGAAGTTTTAAGGTGGTAATCAGATGTCTTTGAAAAACAGACATTTAAAAAGCTTGAGAAAGCTTTAAATGAATGAAGGCTGTAAGAAAACTGTCAGTGATGGAAGGCAGACTATTAGTTACTGAAAGGTTAGGCTGCTCAGGAAAGAGAATTGGTGAGGCTGCAGGTGACATTCATTCCTGAAAATCAGTGATGTCCTTGAAGACACATTGTGACTGTTTTGCCCGTGGAGATCAGGATGCTTGGCCATGACCATTCTGGTAATTCATCACTATTGCAAGGGCAGCCATCTCAGAGTAATATCAGTGTGGATAATGCAAGCACCAATGAAAAATTGTGGCATGTTCTAGTATTAGATGCCTAGAAAATATCAGGAATTTTTTCTCATTCAATCAATTAAAATAATTTTTGATATCTACTATGTGCAAAATTTCTGAGAGGTAGCTTGATCATATTACAAGACTATTTTTGCCCCTTCACAGTTTAGCATTGTCAGTAATATAAGAGGGGGTAGAGCTGTGATTTTAATGTATCAAGGACAATAATAGATTATTTGAGTTTTAAACTTACAGTTTTCCCAGGTGTCTCAGTGGAAAAGAATCTGACTGCAAAGCAGGAGATGCAGGTTCAATCTCTGAATTGGTTAGATCCCGGGAGAAGGAAATGGCAACCACTCCAGTGGGTTATTCTTGCCTGGGAAATTCCATGGACAGAGAAGGCTGGTGAGTTATACAGCCAATGAAGTTGTAAAAGTCAGATACAACTTAGTACCTGAACAATAACAACAACAAAAACTAAGTTTCAGAATGTAAACATCTTAATAAGAGAGAAATATACAAATTGTCTAACTTACAAACAATTGGGGTTTAAATAGTACTTTTATTGATTTTAAATAATATAATTTTATTGGAAGGTAAATTTTTAATAAAGTTTAAATAAATTTATTTGTTTATAATAATCTATAAAATTACATAATAAATACATCTTTAACATATTTGTGAATGTTTAAATATTAGAGAATGAAACTCTCACTTATTTATGAGAGTTCTAATAGCCAGGGCCCTCCAACATACATGAGAATCTGAATTTAAAAGTCAACATTAGATAAAACCCCCATAAGATACTGAATTTACAACTTCATTAATCATAGCCATGCTAAGATCCAGTATCATCTCTAGAGCATTCATTTTGGGAAATAGTTCTTAAATTGTTATTATATGTACAAGTCATAGCTACTTGTTATATCCAAAATATCTTTCTTGGGTGTGGAATGGAGGAAAAAAAACAACCACAGGAAGACAAAGGGAAACATTTGGAAGTGACAGACATGTGTATTACCTAGAATGTGGCGATGATTATAGGTGTATATATATTACCCAAATCACCATATAGTGTATATTAATTATATGTAGTCGTTTTTATACTAGTTATACCTGAATAAAGCTGGAGGGGAAAGTGTTCTTCTTGGGGCAACAAAGACTATTTAAAAAACGAGTCACTTTTTTTTTTAAACTTAAGCACTATTTCACATATATCACAAACAGCATTTCAAGAGATTATAAAGTTTATTCAAAAATATAAATGTAAAGAACATACTTCCTTTGCTAATGATTAGCTACTGTTTATATATAATCCATGATCGTATAAATTATTTAATAAATAATATAAGGCTACAAAGGTTTTTGAAAAAAGCACATGAATCTTGAAGTAAAAACATAAATCAGTAATTGCAATAACATAAAGATAGACCTATGGATTTTAAATTGTAGCAACTACCATCTTGAATTATACTATGAAATCTTTGGTATTGCACCTGATCTTCAACTGTACAAATTCTCCTTTAAATATAGCTAACTGTATTTCTTTAATGATGCTTCACTTCTGTTCAGTTGTGTCTGACTTTTTTCGACATCATGGACTGCAGCACGCCAGGCCTCCCTGTCCATCACCAACTCCCAGAGTTTATTCAAACCCATGTCCATTGAGTCGGTGATGCCATCCAGCCATCTCATCCTCTGTCGTCCCCTTTTCCTCCTGCCCTCAATCCCTCCCAGCATCAGGGTCTTTTCCAATGAGTCAACTCTTCGCATGAGGTGACCAAAGTATTGGAATTTCAGCTTCAGCATCAGTCCTTCCAATGAACACCCAGAACTAATCTTTAGGATGGACTGGCTGGGTCTCCTTGCTGCCAAGGGAGTCTCAAGAGTCTTCTCCAACACCACAGTTCAAAAGCATCAATTCTTCAGTGTTCAGATTTTTTTATAGTCCAACTCTCACACCCATACATGACTACTGGAAATACCAAAGCTTTGACTAGGCAGACCTTTGTTAGCAAAGTTCTACTTTTTAATATGATGTCTAAGTTGGTCATAACTTTTCTTCCAAGGAGCAAGTGTCTTTTAATTTGGCTTCAGTCACCATCTGCAGTGATTTTGGAGCCCAAAAAAATAAAGTCTGACACTGTTTCCACTGTTTCCCCATGTATTTGCCATGAAGTGATGAGACCAGATGCCATGAACCCAACTTTTTCACTCTCCTCTTTCAGTTTCATCAAAAGACTCTTTAGTTCTTCTTCACTTTCTGTCGTAAGGGTGGTGTCATCTGTATGTATGAGGTTATTGATATTTTTCCCAGCAATCTTGATTGCAGCTTGTGCTTCATCCAGTCCAGCATTACTTATGATATACTCTGCATACAATTTAAGTAAGCAGGGTGACAGTATGCAGCCTTGACATATTCCTTTCCTGATTTGGAACCAGTTGGTTGTTCTATGTCCAGTTCTAACTGTTGGTTCTTGACCTGCATACAGATTTCTCAGGAGGTGGGTCAAATGGTCTGGTATTCCCATCTCTTGAAGAATTTTCCAGTTTGTTTTAATCCACACAGTCAAATTCACAGACTTATCAAAAAAGGAGAAGTAGGTATTTTTCTGGAACTCTCTTGCTTTTTCAACAATCCAATGGATGTTGACAATTTGATCTCTGGTTCCACTGCTTTTTCTAAATCCAGCTTGAACATCTGGAAGTTCACAGTTCAAGTACTGTTGAAGCCTGGCTTGGAGCAATTTGAGCATTACTTTGCTAGCATGTGAGATGAGTGCAATTGTGCGGTAGTTTGAGTACTCTTTGGCATTGCCTTTCTTTGGGATTGAAATGAAAACTGACCTTTTCCGGTCCTGTGGCCACTGCTGAGTTTTCCAAAGTTGTTGATAAATTGAGTGTAACACTTTCCCAGCGTGCTTAGTGATGCTATCTTAACTATATTACTGGTATCAAAACTGTAGTTTGAAGTTGAAGGCATCATTTAATAAAACATTATCGTGACATTTGCTCAAAGTTTTTGATGTTTTATTTATTTAGTTTTTCTTGACAGTAAACATAAGCTTTCTGGATGAAAAGCAGACCAACTCTTGCTTGAAAAATATCTTAATGACTGTTTCACAAGCACCAAGTTCCTCATGGAAGAACACAGTGTGACTCAGATGCCACTTGTTCATGCAAACTGTGGGTTTGCCTCATGGTAGAGAAATTCTAAAATTATGAATCTTAAAGCTTATTTAGGGCAGGCTTACACAATTTCCCTCTTCCCCTCAGGAAGAAAGAGACCTTATCTTTCTAAGATAAACAATATCTTTTTGTGGATAAGAGGTGAAAATCTCTAAATTCATTAACATTTGAGGAGATAAAACGCTAAACCACTAGAGAGAATACGTGATCTCTAACTTCCAAGCTACTTGCTCATTTCTTGGTTGATTCAGATTTTTACTCAGAAAGTTTAGACTATGAAGAAATAGAAAACTAGTCATGGAAAATTGCTTCTTGGTGCTGCTTTTATGCATAAGAGAGTAACACTGTCCCTATTCTACCCACACAAAATCAACAAGTAGAAAGATGGACAAAGTACAGAAAATATATATTTGATATTGAACAAAAGGCAGCAGGTAGAGAAAGGAAAACAATCAGGTGACTCTTACCATCACCCAGGTCTTCTGGCTATATGAAATATATGTGTATGCTCAGTTCTGCCCAACTCTTTATAACTCTATGGACTGTAGCCCACCATCTCTTTGGTCCATGAGATTTCCCAGGCAAGAATACTGGAGTAGGTTGCCATAAGGACTGTACATTATATATGTATGTATCAATTCACTTCAGTCCAGTTCAGTCTTTCACTCGTGTCCTACTCTTTGCCACCCCATGAATTGCAACACGCCAGGCCTGCCTGTCCACCACCAACTCCTGGAGTTCACTCAAACTCATGTCCATTGAATCGGTGATGCCATCCAGCCATCTCATCCTCCGTCATCCCCTTCTCCTCCAGCTCCCAATCCCTCTCAGCATCAGAGTCTTTTCCAATGAGTCAGCTCTTCACATGAGGTGGCCAAAGTACTGGAGTTTCAGCTTTAACATCATTCCTTCCAATGCACACCCAGAACTGTTTTCCTTTAGGATGGACTGGTTGGATCACCTTGCAGTCCGAGGGACTCTCAGGAGTCTGCTCCAACACCACAGTTCAAAAGCATCAATTCTTTGGTGCTCAGCCTTCTTCACAGTCCAACTCTCACATCCATACATGGCCACAGGAAAAGCCATAGCCTTGACTAGATGGAACTTTGTTGGCAAAGTAATGTCTCTGCTTTTGAATATGCTGTCTAGGTTGGTCATAACTTTCCTTCCAAGGAGTGAGTGTCTTTTAATTTCATGGCTACAATAACCATCTCCATTGATTTTTGAGCCCCCAAAAGTAAAGTCTGACACTGTTTCCACTGTTTTTATCTATTTCCCATGAAGTGATGGGCCCAGATGCCATGATCTTCGTTTTCTGAATGTTGAGCTTTAAGCCAACTTTTTGACTCTCCTCTTTCACTTTCATCAAGAGGCTTTTTAGTTCCTCTTCACTTTCTGCCATAAGGGTGGTATCATCTGCATATCTGAGGTTATTGATATTTCTCTCAGCAATCTTGATTCCAGCTTGTGCTTCTTCTAGCCCAGTGTTTCTCATGATGTACTCTGGATATAATTTAAATAAGCAGGGTGACATACAGCCTTGACATACTCCTTTTCCTCTTTGTATGTATATGCACTCCAATTCAGGAAGGGAGCCAGCAAAACAGGGATCAGTAATTTCACTCAATTGATGAAACAGGTATCAGAGTTGAAAAGGACAATGGAACTATAATTTATGGAGTTGAGCTACTTGGTTCAGGTAATTCCCAGAAAGCAATTCCAGGTATATGAGTGAGTCACCTTGGAGATTTTAGTTTGCTTTCAATCTTATTATGCACCCTGAGGCCTAGGAAGCACACATTCCAGGGAAAGAACAATTACTAGGTAATGTCAAGTCAAAAAATTACGAGAGATCACAAAAAGATAGGAAAGACCCCTTTTAAATAATAGCACATTCATCAAAGATTCCTAAAAATCCATACCTAAGAAGTGTAGTTAATTAACTTGAGAGCAAAATCTGTTCTACATCTATTCTAAGAGAGCTTACATATATACATTTAATAGTTCAAACTGATCTTCAAGCATTTTATCAGAATAGATTTCAAGATTAAAGAGTATCACAAAATCTAACAAAATCCAACAAATCCAACACTCAACACTGTACAATGTATATATCTGATACCACAAAAAATAAATAAGCAGAGAACTATGTTACAAAATCAGGAGAAAAATAGTCAATAGGAACATAAACAGAAATGATAAAAATAATAAATGAATTTAATGGAAGAGAAAAGAAGGATATAAGAATATCCAAAAATAAACTCTAAAATAAAATAGTACTCCTGAAATTTAACAGCACTTCAGGACTATTGAAGAAAATATTTATTAAACAGAAAACATAAAATATATAAAATAAGGCACAAGAGAAAAAAAGAAAAATGATGACATAAGTGAATATACATACTCACAGAAAAATTAACCAGACTCTCTTTAAAACCTAGAACAATGTCAAGCATTCAAATGTATACGTTACTTGAATACAAGAAAGAGAAGGGCATACACAAATAATGAAGCAAAAATACCTGAGCACTTTTTAAATTTTCAGTTTGGTTCAGTCGCTCAGACATGTCCAATTCTTTGTGACCCCATGAATCACAGCACCCCAGGCCTCCCTGTCCATCACCAACTCCCAGAGCTCACTCAGACTCACGTCCATCGAGTCAGTGATGCCATCCAGCCGTCTCATCCTCGGTTGTCCCCTTCTCCTCCTGCCCCTAATCCTTCCCAGCATAAGTCTTTTCCAACGAGTCAACTCTTCGAATGAGGCAGACAAAGTAGTAGAGTTTCAGCTTTAGCATCATTCCTTCCAAAGAAATCCCAGGGCTGATCTCCTTCAGAATGGACTGGTTGGATCTCCTTGCAGTCCAAGGGACTCTCAAGAGTCTTCCCCAACACTAAAATTCAAAAGCATCAGTTCTTTTGCTCTCAAGTTTCTTCACAGTCCAGCTCTCACATCCATACATGACCACTGGAAAAACCATTAAATTTTATGAAAACTCTAAATGCAAAGACTCAGGAACTTTAACAAATTCAGACCAAGATAAACATACAGAACACCACACCAAAGCATTACAATATCAAATTACTGAAAGTCAATACTAAAAATGAAAATCTTAAAACAGCCAGAGGTGAAAAACCCATTATATACAGAAAAATAGAAGAATAAAAGCATAATTCTTATCTGAAATTATATGGGTGAAAGAGAATGCACTGATCCTTTTGTAATGTTCAAGAAAACCACTGTCAATATCTAATTCTGGACCCAGACACATATTTTTCAAAAATGTAAGCACTTAAATTATTTCAAATAGATCAAATGGAGAGCATATATTGCCAGCAGACCTATATGAACACAAATTCATTAATCATGAGTGACAGGAACACTTTCCCCTACAATGGGAAGATGACCAGGATGTCCATTCTGTTCAATGTTGTACTGGATATTCCAGCTAGTGCCATAAAACAAGAAAAAGAAGTATAAAGAGAAGAAGATTGAAGACAAAGAAACAAAACTGACTTCATTTGCAGAGAGCAGGATTACTTACATTGAAAACGATCCTTTAAAGCTACAAAAACACCAAAGAACTAATAAGCTTAGTACTGTGCAAAATACAAGGTCAATAATTCATATCAGTTTTATTTCTATATTTTATTATCAAATGATTAAACGTTTAAAATTTTTAAAATATGCCATTTATGATTGAAACCCAAAACACAAACTACGTAGAGACAAAATTAACAATATATCTCAACTAAAGTATAAACATTTATGAAGTACTTCTGCTAAGTCACTTCAGTTGTGTCCGACTCTGTGCAACCCCAAAGACGGCAGCCCACCTGTCCCTGGGATTGTCCAGGCAAGAACACTGGAGTGAGTTGCCATTTCCTTCTCCAGTGCATGAAAGTCAAAAGTGAAAGTGAAGTTGCTCAGTCATGTCCGACTTAGCGACCCCATGGACTGCAGCCTACCAGGCTTCTCCGTCCATGGGATTTTCCAGGCAAGAGTACTGGAGTGGGGTGCCATTGCCTTCTCCGATGAAGTACTGATAAGCTAAATTAAAACACACAGTAGAACAGTGGTTGCAGGGGCTGGAAGAAGGAGAAACTTGGACTTGCTCTTCTACAGCTTCAAAGCTTTAGTTATATAAGAAAGTATCTTAGCCGGCTCTGGCTGCGGTAACAAAATGCAATAGGCTAAGTGGCTTAAACAGCAAAACATTTCTTCTCATGTTTATGAAGTCTCAGAAGTCAAAGATCATGGTGCTAGCTGATTCAGTGTCTGATGAGCCTCCTTTCCTGGCTTGCAGAACGCTACCTTTTTGCTATGTTCTCACATGAGGCCTGGCAAGTTATCACAATTATCACATACATCATGCTTCACACATGTAAAACTTTTTTACAACTAGTATTCAATGAATACATTATTTATATAGTTAAATCCCTGGTGGCTCAGATGGTAATGAATTCATCTGCAATGCAGGAGACCTGGGTTCGATCCCTGGGTTCAATCCCTGGGTAGGGACAATCCCCTAGAGAAGAGCATGCAACCTATTCCAGTATTTTCCCTGGAAAATCCCCATGAACAGAAGAGCCTGATGGGCTACAGTCCAGACTCAACTAAGCACAGCACAGCTACATTAACTAAATGGTAACATACTTGAAACTCACATTTTTACTTAATCTATTTCAATAATGAATAATAACTACTTGTAGAAATTTTCATAAATTTTTTATATATTATTCATCTTTTTGGAGAAGGAAATGGCAACTCACTCCAGTGTTCTTGCCTGGAGAATCCCAGGGATGGGGGAGCCTGGTGAGCTGCCGTCTATGGAGTTGCACAGAGTTGGACACGACTGAAGTGACTTAGCAGCATTTATCTTTTTATATAAGTATGTTCACTATAAATAAACTAGTAAGTGTAGGATCACAATGTAGATCCATTACAACTGTGCAATGCTTTTGTACAATGTTTTTATTTTTTAGGTAAAAATATAAAATATGTTATAGAGTATATATAAAAATATGTTGAAATCTATATAAAATAATATAGATATCTTCTTATCCAATGTGTTCATAATCTAATAATAATTTGGGATTTTGACTAAGGTTGTATATTGTTTTTTTCCATACAAATTAATATTCTATAGATACTTGTGTGAATTGTTATAGAAGCATGCTTAATGGCTATTTTTCACTTCATGGAAACTTCATTAATGAAATTATTAATGGATTTTTAAAATTCCATACTGTTTTATATCCAGATGGCATCAAATTCTTCAGTACTATAGATAATGTTGGAATAAACAACTTCATAGTTAAATTGTTGTACACTTTTATAAATATACATTGAAATACATTTCAGGAAATTTGACTGCATGTCAATGATTATCTTTATTACAATGTGGTTTAAGATAGCCTTCCAGAAATGTTATCTCAACTTCAATCTGCAGCAATATCATTTGAACGGTTCTAATACCTTATTTCTTTGTAACATTCCATAATGAAGTCATCTTATTTGATAGGTAAATCTAGCAAATGCAAGAAATAACATTTTCAAGCAGATGTCTATATATGCTGAAATATGGATTATTTCCCATTGGATTCATTTTCTTAAGTATTGAAAATATCAAAAACAACATGCAATTCATTTTTCTACTTTAGTTGTTGCAACGATTTGTGGAAAATAACCAAAGAGAAGTAATTAATCAATATTAAATGCTATCACCTTTGAAAAAATGAATTATCATAATTGACCTTTCTATTCTCTTCAGAATACTGAAATTTTGAACACCTTCTTATTAAGAATAGTACCTCCAATGAAACAATTCTATTCACAATTTTGGATAAAGAGATATTTTTTCCAATAAAATAAAACTTAGGCATCTAAAATAATATAGACTGAAACAAAGTAGATAATACTTTAATATATGCTACTGAAAATTCCTAAATTTCTTGTTATAAATTAGGAGACATATATATCCATATATATTAATATATTTATTTGTAGCTGTATTATCTGAACAATAAAATTAGTTCCTCTCCTAATCAGGAAGCAAAACAGAAAATTTTAAAAATCTTATAGAAAAACTCAAAATAAAAATTGAGATAATACAAATATATAACAGTACTAAACTTGTTTTGCAAGTATTTCATTCTTTGCATTCAAAATTTAAAAGAATAAATTGAAATCCAAACTATTGTTATAAAATAAGAAAGGATATACTACCACCTAGTGGTTAATGGATTTACTCTAGGGTAATATTTCACCTGCATATATTCTTAGAAACTGTACCTCAAGAGAGGCTGATGGCCAACTTCTTACAGTTAAATAACTTTACTAAATATTTATCAAAAATTGCTTATTATTAAGCATATTATTATATATTTTATATTTTCTTGCTTTCATCTTAAAAATCTGAGCACTTTTGTAACAAGAATATGAACTGTGAATATGAATGGCTGTATACAAAAATAAAATATATCTCAATTTAAGAATCCAGTGAAAAGCCTTCTCTACTTCTGTAGAGAATGAAGTGATTAATTTTTAGAAATCATTAAATATACAAATGTTACATTTAGACTTTTATTTTGAATAAAGAAATAAATTTAAATGTTTTACATACTGGTAGAAATTGAAAATAGCTATATTATAATAATAATCAAATTGAACATTAAACAGTCAATTAATCATTTAAAGGAAAATATTTTAAAGACCATTAGGGACAAAATAATTAAGGAAAAGGAAACAAATAGGGAAATGCTTTCAAGGAATTGATCTACATCTATATTGGTTTCTGTAATGAACTGTGGATGTTTTCCAATTTTTCTCTTTTGCCTTTGTTAGTGCTTGTGTGTGCCTTTGTATGCATGTGTGTGAAAGTCTTTATTTTGTTTTATATAATGCTTAACATAATTATTTTATTATAAGATGTCTTCTATTCAACATTTCTAAGCCATATACATAACTACAGTATGTGAAGTCATCTTTTTTTAAAAATCAAAGTAATATCAAATCACTTAACTAAAATTATTATTTTAAATATTTATATTATATTTTTATCATTTAGCCATGGGCTCCATTCTGTTATCTGTGAATTTCAAATTTGAATCATACAATATTGCAGGAGAGAGGCGACGAGGTTTTTTAATAAGGACTCCTTATACAATCACTATTATATCAAGAATCAATATTGTGTTACAAAACCCTGGAATACAGAAGTGTTGCTCTTAGGTGGACTGCCAATCAGTACCAGGACATTGGTATAAGAAAACAAGAAGTCAGACTTCCCTTTTTTTTCTTTTTCATTAATTCACCAAATACATGATGACTACATTTTAAGGGCATCCAAGGTGCCCTTAAACATGAGAATGCAGCAATGACAAACAATTTAACTGCCATGATCTTTGTTTTAAAGGAATTATTTCTTTTTGGAAATCATAGTCACACATAAAAAAAAATGTCAGATTAAAAATGGAAAGATTTGAACTTGGGTAAAGAGACAATCATGAAATAGGCAGAAAGCATGGATCCTAGACATCAAGCAAGCATGGAAGTTAAAAAAAAAATTCAGGCATTGTCAAAGGAGAAGGGTAGCATAGGTGAATGAGCAAATATGTCAAGAGACAGGAACCTAATGAGAAGAAGCAGGGTCCAGAAATTGTATGACTCTATAGACTAGATACGAAGTTTACATTTTCTTTGAAGGATTTTTTTTTTAATTTCTGCTTTCATAAATGAGGACAAAATGTCAATAAAATAAAGAAAAAATACAGAAAGAGGAGCATATTTGGATGGGAGTGGAGAGGAAGCAAATTCAAAGCAGACAGGTTGAGATGGAAGACGTTTATATACATTTTATTAGGCAAAAGGACTATGAGTGGAGTGGACAGTGGGTGATTTCATTTAAGCAATTACAGCTGTCAAATGAAAAGACCATATGACTGTTATTTAAAGGTTTGTGGCAACTCTACAAGTCTATCAGTGACATTTTCTCACAAGCTTTTGTTCATGTCTTGTTTCTATGTCACATTTCAGTAATTTTCAAAGTATTTCAAACATTTTTCTTATTATGGCATTTGTTATGGTAGTCTGTGATCAGGGATACTGTGATCATTTTTAGCAAGGTTTTGCAATTAAAGTCTAAACGTCTTTTAGATCTAATAGTCTACAAGTTAGATTTAATAGCCTAAAGCTATTTTATGCCTAATAGTATACAGTACATTCTGAACCTAACTTCTATAAGCACTCGGAAACCAAAATTCCATGTGATTCATTTTACTGCAATGGTCTGAAACCAACCCTGTAATGTCTCCAAAGTATGCTTATAGTGAGACAATCTAATATTTGTTGTCTTTTAACATGATACAAATAAAAACACACAACAGCAATTATTGCAGTGATATTTTTACACCTTCTTCCCCACACACTTACTCCTCAAAAATATTTATCCTGCATGATATAGAAAAATTTATAATTTTACTGCTGAGAAAAATCCACAATGTAGACTGATCCATAATGAAATTGACCTGGGCCTATGGAAATAGTAAAAGAAAAACCAAAGCAACAAAGTGTTGCAAGTGGGGAAAAGGGTTTATTCTGATTTAAAAGAAACAGATGATCAGTACATACCAATTGCAATATATGAATTTTGATGGATGCTAAAACCAAAGAAAATATAGCAGCAATGAGTCAAATTGGAAATATAAACTGAATATTTGATGATGTGTATAATTAATAATAATATTCTCAAGGTGAAAATGCCATCATTATTCTCACTTTTGGAAAATCCATGAATTATTTGGAGATGATGTGTTATGAAGACTGCACTTTATATAGAGTGGATTCAAGAAACAACAAAGAAGTGTACACAATTTGATGAGTTTGTATGTATGCAAATGTCCATGAAACCAGCAGTGCAATCAGAGTAAAAAACATATTTATTACCTGTAAAACATTGCTTGGGTTTCTTTTCTTTTTTTTTAATTTAGTTAGCATGCTTAACATGATATCTACCCATCAACAAAATGAAAAGGCAACTTACTGAATAGAACAGTGTATTTGCATATCATATATCTGATAAGAGGTTAATATCCAAGCTGTTTAAAAATGATCAAATTCATATTATTAGATAGCAAAATATAAACAATCCAATGAAAATGGATAGGAAATCTGAATGGATAATTTTTCCAAAGAAAATATACAAATGGCTAACAGATACATGAAAAGATGCTCAACGTTGCTAATTTTCAGGAAAATGCAAACCAAAATCACCAAGATAACATCTCACACCTGTTGGAATGTTTATTATCAAAAAGATAAGAAATGATAAGTGTTGGCAACGATATGGAGAAAAAGAATCTTTATGCACTGTAGGTGGGGATGTAAACTGATGCAGCCACTATGGGGCTTCCTCAGAAAAATAAAAATAGAGATACCATATGATCAAGAAATTCCAATTTTGGGTACTTATCCAAGAAATATAAACACACTCACATGAAAAGTTATATGCCCTCACATGTTCACTGGAGCATTACATTCAATAGCCAAAAATGAAACAACATAAATGTCCATCCACAGATGAATGGATGAAATAACGTATGTGTGTATGTACGTATATGAAGTATGCATGTCTGTTTATATATATATATATATAATCATGTACATAAAATTGAATATTATTAAATCATAAAAATAATGAAATTCTGTCATTTGTCAACACATATGGGCCTTGAGGGCATTATGCTAAGTGAAATAAGTCAGATAGAGAAAGAAAAATACCATATAATATCACTTATATATGAAATCTAAACAAACAAAGCTCACTACCAGAGACAAGCAGAGCATGTGGTTGTTGGGGTGGATTTGGGTGTGAAACAGGTAAAGGGAGTCAAAATGTACAGCCATCCAGCTGGAAGTCATGAGGATAAAATATACCACTTGCCAACAGTAGTTAAAAATACTCTATTGCATATCTGAAAGTTGCTGAGAGTAGGTTTGAAAGTTCTTACCTCAAGAAAAAAAAAACTTCTATGTATAAATAAAAAGGGACCTTCTCAACAATTTCTTTTAGTGTATAATCCAGTATTGTTGATTATGGGCTTTCTGCTGTACATCGTATCTCTAGAACTATACTGAAACTATACTGATTTAACATTGGTATAGTTTCTCCGCATGTGTCCTTCCCAGTGATTTCTGGGAGCCATTGTTCTATTTGCTTATTATTTGAATATTTTAGGTTTCTCATACAAGTACTACCATGTAATATTTATTGTTCTGTCCCTGGTTTATTTCACTTAACTTAGTCCTCCCACTATATGTGTAGTAGTATCTTATCGTAGCCTTGATTTACATAAGCTCTGTTGTTTAATATAGTTAAACATCTTCTGATACTTTTACTGGCTCTTTGATTATACATTTTTGTGACGTGATCATTAAAGGCTTTTGCCATTTGTCTATTGGATTGCATGCCTCTTTCATATTGGGTTTCTCTAGTGGCTCAGATGGTAAAGCATCTGCCTGAAATGCAGGAGATCCGGGTTCAATCCCTGGGTCAGGAAGATCCCCTGGAGAAGGAAATGGCAACCCACTCTAGTACTCTTGCTTGGAAAATTCCATGGACTGAGGAGCCTGGTAGGCTACAGTTCAAGGGGTTGCAAAGAGTCAGACAGGACTGAGTGACTTCACTTTCACTTTCATATTAATTTTTAATATATAGACATATAATCTTGATATAACTTCTTAGTTTTATATGTATTCAGTTCAGTTCAGTTCAGTTCAGTTGCTGAGCCACCAGAGAAGCCCAATATGAAAGAGGCATGCAATCCAATAGACAAATGGCAAAAGGCTTTAATGATCATGTCACAAAAATGTATAATCAGAGAGCCAGTAAAAGTATCAGAAGATGTTTAACTATATTAAATAGCAGCACACCAGGCCTCCCTGTCTATCACCAGCTCCCAGAATTCACCCAGACTCACGTCCATGGAGTCAGTGATGCCATCCAGCCATCTCATCCTTTGTCGTCCCCTTCTCCTCCTGCCCCCAATCTCTCCCAGCATCAGAGTCTTTTCCAATGAGTCAACTTTTCTCCTGAGGTAGCAAAGTACTGGAGTTTCAGCTTTAGCATCATTCCTTCCAAAGAATTCCCAGGGCTGATCGCCTTCAGAATGGGCTCGTTGGATCTCCTTGCAGTCCAAGGGACTCTCAAGAGTCTTCTCCAACACCACAGTTATATGTGTTAAGAATATCTTAATTTAAATTTTTTCACCTACTTAGCATTTTTGATAATAGTTTCATTGTTTTACTTTCAAGTTAAAATCTGTAATATGTCCAGAATTGATTTTCTTATATCATGGACAGTAGGGTTGAGATTAATTTTTTCCATATAGATATACACATCAACCAACATTATATGTATTTAAGAATTATAATTTTAAACTTGCTCTGCAGTATCATCTAGGCCATAAGTTTACTGAAAATATATTTGTAGGTTTCTGTTTGTACCTCTGTTTCATTCTTTTAAGCTTATTTTTCTTTGTCTATCTTTGTCAGACAGTGCATTAGATAGTGCTAGAGAGGATTAGTGAGATAACACTGCTGCAATTATTCTAGATTTTTAATAGGGCATGACATTTGGTAGTTTATATCCTCTGACTTTATTCGCCTTCACATTTAAGATTTCCTTTGCATTACTCACCATTTTCATTTCCAAGTGAGACATACAATATCTGTTAATTTTACAATTAGAACATACTAAGTTGTTGACTAAGATTGCATTGGATACAGACAAGCAATTGGGCA
Source organism: Litocranius walleri (assembly GCA_006410535.1). NCBI lineage: Eukaryota > Metazoa > Chordata > Mammalia > Artiodactyla > Bovidae > Litocranius > Litocranius walleri. The sequence continues at coordinate 2,188,160 of SJYG01000245.1, read as the reverse complement.
TACAGTACATTTTCTACAATATTGAGTCAGTCAATCCATAAAAAGAGTATATTCCATTGTTTTTGAGAATGTATTTAATTATTCTCTGTAATGTATTGGGTTCCTGTATAAAGTTATTAATTTTTTTAACATTTGTATTTTAAAAAGATGAATTCAAAGGTTAATGCAAGTTAACAAGTTGTTTTGTTTTGGGAATTATATTTTCTAAGTGTTTTTGCTAACATGCTGAATTAATATTTTTAAATCAATCTGTATGTCAACTTTCTCAATTCCCTTATTAATTCTAATGGTACATCTGTAATTTATTTGATTCTTTTATGCACATAATTATGTATCTGTAAATAATGACCACTTTATTTTCTGATCACTTTAACATTTATTTTTTTATTGTCTTAATTGTAGTACTTGAAATTTCCAATTTATATGATGATATATACAAATATATAGAAAAATTTATGAAAAACAAGAGGAATATAAGTGAGCATATGAATATAGATGGGACTACCATGGTGGCTCAGATGGTAAAGAATCTACCTGCAATGCAGGAGACTTGGGTTAAATCCTTGAGTGAGGAAGATTCACTGGAGAAGAGAATGGCTACCCACTCCAGGATTCTTGCCCGGAGAATTCCATGGAAAAAAGAGCCTGGCAGGCTACAGTTCATAGGGTTGCAAAGAGTCAGATATGACTGAGTGATCATGTGTATGCAAGTTGGTATGAATATAGATATCATGTAAAAGCATAAATCAAGGAATGTATGAGTTGTAGAGGATTAAATCAGACTTAAGAGGGAATCGACTCCTTAAGTCAATTGGAGTGACAAATATTGGCTTAAGGAGTAAATAGATGGGGAAACAGTGGAAACAGTGAAAGACTTTATTTTGGGGGGCTCTAAAATCACTGCAGATGGTGACTGCAGCCATGAAATTAAAAGATGCTTGCTCCTTGGAAGAAAAGTTATGACCAACAAAGATAGCATATTAAGAAGCAGAGACATTACTTTGCCAACAAAGGTCCATCTACTCAAAGCTATGGTTTTTCCAGTAGTCATGTATGGATGTGAGATTTGGACTGTGAAGAAAGCTGAGCATTGAAGAATTGATGCTTTTGAACTGTGGTATTGGAGAAGACTCTCAAGAGTCCCTTGGACTGCAAGGAGATCCAATCAGTTCATCCTAAAGGAAATCAGTCTTGAATATTCATTGAAAGGACTTATATTGAAGCTGAAACTCCAATATTTTGGCCACCTGATGTGAAGAATTGACTCATTTGAAAAGACCCAGATGCTGGGGAAGACTGAAGGTGGGAGGAGAAGGGGATGACAGAGGATGAGATGCTTGGATGGTATCACTGACTCAATGGATGTGAGTTTGAGTAAACTCTGGAAGTTGGTGATGGATAGGGAAGTCTGGCGTGCTGTTGTTCATAGGATCAGAGAGTTGGGCACAACTGAAAGACTGAACTGAACTGACTAAAGGAGTTAATTCTCAGAAATGCGAAGTTTGAGTGTATTGCATAAAAGCAACTTTTCATTGTTTTCCTTTGAATATCCTACAGTAGTGTATATGCCATCATTCTGACTTTTTAAACTTTTATTATTATGGAAAATTTTAGCAGGCATTTTTTTTGTGACAAATGTTCTGTCACTTTCTGTATAGGATATCCACAGGACAACCATCAGGCACAATAATTTGTTTCCAAAGACACATAGGATTCAGGAGTGTGACACTCATGATTACCACCTACAGCAAAAGATACCAGTTAAAAACAGCAAAGAGAAAAGGTGAGGAGCATGAAGGAAGTCTAGGAGAAATTAGGTGAGAGAGGCTGGTATTCCTTCTCTGTGGATTCTCACAGGATATACTTATTTCTTCCAAGAAGGATGTGTGACAACACGTGCAAAGTGTTGCCAACCATGGGCACACCTGAGACTTAGCCAGGATTTTTACTAGGACGAGTCATATAAGTATGCAGTGTTTGCATGACTGACGTCCAGTATTCAGATTTCAGACCATCAGAACAAAAGCAGGTAGTCATCATTAACTACATTGGTAGCATAAACCACCTGGTTATATTACTAAGATGTGGCCCAAGGTTTCAGGTGTACCAAAACAGTTTTTAGACTGATTATTTCATGGAAGCAACGTAGATGTCCATCAGCAGAAGAATGGATAAGAAAGCTGTGGTACATATACACAATGGAGTACTACTCAGCCCTTAAAAGGAATAAATTTGACTCAGTTCTAATGAGATGGATGAAATTGGAACTGATTATACAGAGTGAAGTAAGCCAGAAAGAAAAACATCAATACAGTATACTGACACATATATATGGAATTTAGAAGATAGTAATGATGACCCTATATGTGAGACAACAAAAGAGACACAGAGGTATAGAACGGACTTTTGGACTCTGGGGGAGAAGGAAAGGGTGGGATGGTTTGGGAGAATGGCATTGAAACGTATACTATCTTGTAAGAAATGAAGTGCCAGTCTATGTTCGATGCAGGATGCATGGGGCTGGTGCACAGGATGATTCAGATAGATGGTGTGGGGTGGGAGGTGGGAGGGGGCTTCAGCACTGGGAGATTGTGTTCACCTGTGGCTAATACAGGTCAATGTATGGCAAAACAAATACAGTATTGTAATTAAAAAAATAAATTAATTAATTAAAAATAAATAAATAAAGCTTTATTCCTAACAGCTGACCAAAAGCCAGTCCTGAGAATAGACCTTTAGATCTTTCCTGGAAAAGTATAGTTTTAGAGCAACCCAGCCTTGCTGAGTAACTGTCCTGTATACAACTTCATGAATTTTTATATATGGTATATATATATATACCATATATAAAATATTTAATGGTATATATATATATTCCTGATGTTTGCTAAAAACTCTGCTCCAAAGTCTTAGATTTACTACAGGATACAAAGAAAATGTAATTTATTTTTAAAAATAGCTCTTAACTTGGTTTTGTTATTAACACAATATTTTATTATAATAACTTTCATTATATTTATCTGTAATATGCTGTGTCTGTGCTGCTGCTACTGCTGCTAAGTTGCTTCAGTCATGTCTGACTATGTGCAACCTCATAGAAAGCAGCCCACCAGACTCCCCCATCCTGGGATTCTCCAGGCAAGAACACTGGAGTGGGTTGCTATTTCCTTCTCCAATGCATGAAAGTGAAGTCACTCAGTCGTGTCTGACTCTTTGTAACCCAATGGACTGCAGCCTACCAGGTTCCTTCATCCATGGGATTTTCCAGGCAAGAGTACTGGAGTGGGGTGCCATTGCCTTCTCCAATCTGCGTAAATATATACTTGATATTCTGAATTCATTATTGCATTCAAGAATATGGTTCTAGCTTTGTTTTTGTGTGAAAAGTTTTCATATTTTAAAAAAATAATATATTATTTTTTCTTGGCATTCTTCAGAGTCCCTTGGACTTCAAGGAGAATAAACTAGTCAGTCCTAAAGGAAATCAGTCCTGGATATTCTGTCACTCCTAAAGGAAATGAAGCTGACGCAAAGAACTGACTCATTGGAAAAGACCCTGATGCTGGGAAAGATTGAAGGCAGGAGAAGGGTACAACAGAGGATGAGATAATTGGCTGGCATTACTGACTCAGCTGGATGGCATCACCAACTCGATGGACATGAGTTTGAGTGAACTCCGGGAGTTGGTGATGGACAGGGAGGCCTGGCTTGATGTGATTCATGGGTTTGCAAAGAGTCAGACACGACTGAGTGACTGAAATGAACTGAACTGAACTGACTCAACAGACATGAGTTTGAGCAAGCTCTGGGAGTTTTTGATGGACAGGGAAGCCTGAGGTGCTTCAGTCCATTGGATTGCAAAGAGTTAGACATGATCAAGCAACTGAACTGAACTGAACTCCTTAATTTATATTCACTATTATTATACCTCTAATGAGTGCATTTTTTTTCTACTTCACTATTATTCTTGGAACTTTTAAATTTGTGATGTCTAAGTTTATATATTTAATAAAATGTTTATTGATATTGTCTCAGCTCATTAATGTTCTTAAACATGTTGTAAAATATATTAAACTTAAATTTTTATAAACATTTCTGGTGTTTTCCCTGATCTGGTTCTTGATCTTGTTGAGTCATATCTATATAACCATTACTTTTGAGCTTTCTGTAGTCATATTTTTAAATGATAAAGTTAATAATTTGTAGTAGGTAAAAAATTCATATATGGAGATAGATATATTCAGCTCAGTTCAGTTCAGTCACTCAGTCATGTCCGACTCTTTGCGACCCCATGAATCACTCCCTGTCCATCACCATCTCCCGGAGTTCACTCAGACTCACGTCCATTGAGTCAGTGATGCCATCCAGCCATCTCATCCTCGGTCGTCCCCTTCTCCTCCTGCCCCCAATCCTTCCCAGCATCAGAGTCTTTTTCAATGAATCAATGCTTCGCATGAAGTGGCCAAAGTATTGGAGTTTCAGCTTTAGCATCATTCCTTCCAAAGAAATTCCAGGGCTGATCTCCTTCATAATGGACTGGTTGGATCTCCTTGCAGTCCAAGGGACTCTCAAGAATCTTCTCCAACACCACAGTTCCAAAGCATCAATTCTTCAGTGCTCAGCTTTCTTCACAGTCGTTGAGAGTGTAGGTATGTACTGATGTCCTTTTTGGTATCGGAACTGATCTGCCTAGAATCAGCCGTTTCATTACGGACACGAAAACTTATATGAAAGATCCAACCAGTATTGAAAAGAAGGTTCCTCATTCATAGAAAATTAAAGTACCGACGTTAGTGGTAGACGTCACTAAAACCTCGGGGGTTTTTATTTAGACTGTGACAAAGGTGACAAAGGGATAGATAAAGGGTACTTCACTACCCTGACCCACAGTACTAGAAGTAAAATAATTCCTACCGTAATTTCTTAATAATGACCATAGTAGTCTCTATATGTTCAGTTGGTTGTTTTATATTTGTACTTAAGTCTTTGTATAGGTGTGTACGTCCTAGTGGACTAGACGTTGTTGATACTGGTCGAAAAGACATGTCATCTCTTTCCTGTCCGAAGTTATTCATTATGAATTAAATACATACTTGGTTTTTAATAAGAATGAGAAATGTATTATGATACTATTTTTTAATCAAGTCCTTTCGGTCACTAATATACGTATGGGTAATTTTTAGATTCGAAAAACGAACTTTTAAATTTTTATTATATGAATCCTAATACTTCGAAAGAATAAATCGTTTCCGTTTCACAAATAGTATTTTTTCTTACTATTTAGTTTGACGTAATTTAAATTCTTTAATACAAGGACTTTTCTATGTCGAAGGAAGTAAAAAGATTGGACTACAATGAAAGAATATATTCATGAAATATGAAATATATGAAATATACATAAAAGAATATTACACAGAGGTAGAAACATATGACCTCATTTAAAATAATAAGCAAAGGACTTCACACTTTGAAAATATGGATACCTCAAAGAGCAAAAGGCATACTTAAAAAGTTGCTTTACTTCATAAACTCTTATGCATTCAATTCCCTGGAATGCTTATCAGAAAGTTTAAAATGAAAAAGCTAGCAATACTTGGTGTTGGCTAAATTACAGAGTGACCAGTATTCACATCTGTTGCTAGTGGATGTATAAATTGAAATAACCACATTAGAAAATTATTTGACAATATCTACTTAATATTGGCTTCCCTGGTGTCTCAGTAGGTAAATAATTTGTCTACAGTGCAGGAGACCCAGGTTTGATCCCTGGGTTGGGAAGATTCTCCTGGAGAAGGAAATGGCTACCCAGTCCCGTATTCTTGCCTGGAAAATTCTATGGACAGAGGACCCTGGTGGGCCACAGACCATGAGGTCCCAAGAATAGGACACAAAGTAATGACTAAGCCACCACCACTTAACATTAGCATCAGCTAGAAATTGACAGTTTCATTTCTAGCTATTTTCTCAATAAGGATGAGAATATATTTTACTAGGACAAACGTACCATATGAGCTGAAGCAGCATTATTCATAAGTTTATGAACAAAAATATGCACAAGTATCATTCTAATCTTCCAACAGAATGGTTAAACACTTTATACCATTAAATGCTAAATGGTAATAATGTGAAAGATGTGCACATGAGCATGCAAGAACATGAATATAAAAAATATTATTATTGCGAGGAAGAAGCTATAGAAGAATGCATACAGTCACTTTATACTTACATGAATTTTGAGAACGGCAGTACTAATGTGTGTTCTTAGAAATGGTCATAGAATAACCTAAGTTCCAGATCATGAATAGCAGTGAATGGAATTAAACGTGAGAGCTTCTGGGATTCTGGTAAAGTTAATATTGTGTTTCTTGATCTGAGTGCTCATCATGTGATGTGTTTGCTTTGTAATACTGCATGTTGTTGCTGTTGTTCAGTTGTTAAGTCATGTCCAACTCTTTGTGGCCCCATAGATTGAAGCATGCCAGGCTCTTCTGCCCTTCACTATCTCTCAGAGTTTGCTCAGATTCCTGTCCACTGAGTTGGTGTTGCTATCTAACTACCTTATCCTCTGCTGTCCCCTTCTCCATTTGCCTTCAATCTTTCTCAGCATCAGGGTCTCTTCTAATGAGTCAACTCTTTACATCAGATAGCCAAAGTATTGGGGCTTCAGCTTCAGCATCAGTCCTTGCAATAAATATTCAGACTTCATTTCCTTTAGGAGTGACAAATTTGATCTCCTTGAAGGCCAAGGGACTCTCAAGAGTCTTCTCCAACACTATAGTTCAAAAGTGTCAGTTCTTTGGCATCCAGCCTTCTTTATGGTCCAACTCTCACATCCAAATGTGACTACTGGAAAAACCATAACTTTAACTAGATGGACCTTTGTTGGCAAAGTGATCTCTCTGCTTTTTAATATGCTTTCTAGGTTTGTCATAGCTTCCCTTCCAAAGAAAAAGCGTCTTTATGTTCCATGGCTGCAGTCCCCATCTACAGTGATTTCGAAGCCCAAGAAAATAAAACCTGTTACTGCTTCCACTTTTTCTCCTTTTATTTGCCATGAAGTGATAGGACTGGATGTGCAATAATTCATCTAGCTATACATTATTAAATGTACAATTTTCTTCATGCTCATATCACTTCAGTGGTAATTTCACTTTAAATCAGTATAAATGATTCTAAAAATTTAAAACAATGTGATTGATATCTTGGTTATAAAATAATTTTATTAAAAATAAATGTTTTACAGTATTATGAATTAATTTTATAGCATCTCCTTAATCTCTATAACTCATTCTTCTATATTTATTTGATCATGCCTGACACAATAGATTAAAAAATAATAATTTTATGGCTAATACATTGCAGCTCCATCTTACAATATAAAATTTGGAGAAACAAAATACTGTATATTTTGACCCCAAGGTTCATGGATCAAATAGAATTTCTTAGAAATCAAATTCCAAATGGGAGAAAAAAAATTACTTTCACAATAAGAAGTACTGAAAAAAGTATAATTTAAAATCATAAAATCAGATTCAAATACATTTCTGTACATTATTACGAGCAGAAGTGGGCTAGATGAGCACTGCCAGTCATTAATGCATGAGTATAGCATTTAATGAAGGATGCATTTAAGTTGGTGGATATCTTCTGGAATCCACCAGAAAGGTTCTAGGAACCTCTCCCTTCTGGAATCTGGGTAAGACAGCTCTGTTTTGTCTCACAGAGGTTTTTATTGCAATAAAAGTCCAGTTAATCAAGCAATAAATTTCTCATCAATGCCTTCTTTACTGGTCTTTTTCCTTTTCCTCTCTCACTTTCTCTGTGTCCCATCACCCCTTTTTATCATTCCTGAATTTACCTCCCAGTTAAACTTAATGCATGATAATTCTTATCAAGTACTATTTCGGAACACAATCCATTATAATGCAAAGCTGAAGGCAGATTTAAATTTAAATACGAATCTCACTAAGATATTTACAAGATTATTGAATTTAGGAATTTAGAAATTATCAAATTTAATCTTAAAGGAATTATTTGAGAAAAATGTTGGCCCTATCCACAGTTAATACTTTTGTCTATTTCCTAGCAATTATGGAAGACTATCAATTAAGTAAAAAAGAAGACAGCACTACAATCTTTATATTTTTCATGTTAAAAGTCATCATTTTTATTATGAGATATAGAAAATGTGTTTTCTTTTATTTATAATGGACAATAGTTTGTTTTATTAAGCTGTCACTTTTCTCTGGTTGCTTCTTTCGAAATATATTTGCCCCCTCCCCACTTTTTTTGCTCTTGATTATTTGTTTGTAATTGTCAGAAAATGTTCAGTCTTATAAAAATTGTGCTATTCATATGAGGCACCTCAAATGATTTTAGAATAAACTAGAACATAAATAAACAGCTAATGTGCTAGAAATAGGAACATAAAGAGCATTAGACTATATTATTTACTCTCAATTTTTTCCTGTCAAGGATCTAGGACATTATCTATCTGTAACTCTGTCAGTGTATAAAATGCAATGACTGTTTCATAGCCAATTTCTTCAAATAATATTTATGTCTGGTTTGGAGGAAAAAATATGAAGAAGTTAACCATCAGAACTCAAAAGCACTTAGAAAAGACCAGAGCAGAAATGAGAACAACATTTCAAGCAAAGCATCTTTGTTACAAAAATAACTTGATTTTTAGCACAAAGACTTTAAAGTTACATTGAATAATTTACAGGTTGCTTGCTTTAGTTCTTCCTAATTCACCTACGTTGTCAACAAGAGCAAGGACTAACAACAGACAATGAAAAGTAGGAAAACACATATATATTATAGTGTATATTTTATTTTAATATCTGGGGAAAAAATAGAAATACTACCAATAATTATTTACTTCCGCTCCATCTTCACTTCCTGTATTCATTTAAAAACCATGAAAAAAAATACGTAATCAAGAAACTTTTAAGACTATTGCTCCAGAGTTCTGAACATATTTTTCTAGGTTTATTTGTATGACCTAGATGGAATTTTAATTCAGTTCAGTTCAATTCAGTCGCTCAGTCGAGTTTGTCTCTTTAAGATCCCATGAATCTCAGCAAGCCAGGCCTCCCTGTCCAAAATAATCTACCAGAGTTCACTCAGATGCACGTTCATCGTGTCCGTGATGTCATTCAGCTGTCTCATCCTTGGCCGTCCCCTTCTCCTCCTGCCCCCAATCCTTCCCAGCATCAGAGTCTTTTCCATGAGTCAGCTCTTTGCATGAGGTGGCCAAAGTACTGGAATTTCAACTTTAGCATCACTCCTTCCAAAGAAATCCCAGAGTTGATCTCCTTCAAAACGGGCTGGTTGGATCTCCTTGCAGTCCAAGAGATTCTCAAGAGTCTTCTCCAACAGAACAGTTCAAAAGCATCAATTCTTCGGCACTCAGCCTTCTTCACAGTGCAACTCTCACATCCATACATGACCACAGGAAAAACCATAGCCTTGACTAGATGGACCTTAGTCAGCAAAATGATGTCTCTGCTTTTGAATATACTTTCTAGGTTGGTCATAACTTTTCTTCCAAGGAGTAAGCGTCTTTTAATTTCATGGCTGCAGTCACCATCTGAAGTGATTTTGGAACCCCAAAAATAAAGTCTGACACTGTTTCCACTGTATCCCCATCTATTTCCCATGGAGTGATAGGACCGGATGCTTCATTTTCTGAATGTTGACCTTTAAGCCAACATTTTTGCTTTCCTCTTTCATTTTCATCAAGAGGCTTTTTAGCTCCTCTTCACTTTCTGCCATAATGGTGGTGTCATCTGCATATCTGAGGTTATTGATATTTCTCCTGGCAATCTTGATTCCAGCTTGTATTTCTTCCAGTCCAGTGTTTCTCATGGTGTACTCTTCATAGAAGTTAAATAAGCAGGGTGACAATATACAGCCTTGACGTACTCCTTTTCCTATTTGGAAGCAGTCTGTTGTTTGATGTCCAGTTCTAACTGTTGCTTCCTGATCTGCATACAGATTTCTCAAGAGGCAGGTCAGGTGGTCTGGTATTCCCATCTCTTTCAGAATTTTCGACAGTTTCTTGTGATTCACACATTCGAAGGCTTTTGCATAGTCAGTAAAGCAGAAATAGATGTTTTTTTGGAACTCTCTTGCTTTTCCCATAATCCAGTGGATGCTGGCAATTTGATCTCTGGTTCCTCTGCCTTTTCTAAAACCAACTTGAACATCAGGTAGTTTACGGTTCAGGTATTGCTGAAGCCTGGCTTGCAGAATGTTGAGCATAACTTTACTAGCATGTGAGATGAGTGCAATTGTGTGGTAGTTTGAACATTCTTTGGCATTGCCTTTCTTTGGGATTGGAATGAAAACTGACATTTTCCAGTCCTGTGGCCAATGCTGAGTTTTCCATATTTGCTGGTATATTGAGTGTAGCAGCTTCACAACATCACCTTTCAGGATTTGAAACAGCTCCACTGGAATTCCATTACTTCCACTAGCTTTGTTCATAGTGATGCTTTCTAAGGCCCACTTGGCTTCACATTCCAGGATGTCTGGCTCTAGATTAGTGATCACATCATCATGATTATCTGGGTCATGAAGATTATTTTTTGTACAGTTCTTCAATGTATTCTTGCCACCTCTTCTTAATATCTTCTGCTTCTGTTAGGTCCATACCATTTCTGTCCTTTATCAAGCCCATCTTTGCATGAAATGTTCCCTTGATATCTCTAATTTCTTGAAGAGAACTCTAGTGTTTCCCATTCTGTTGTTTTACTCTTTTTATCATTATTCTTTTTTTTACTTTTTTCTACTTTAAAATGCTGTATTGGTTTTGCCACACACTGACATAAATCAGTCACAGGTGTACACGAGCTCCCAATTCTGAAATCTCCTCCCACTTCCCACTCCATATCATCTCTCTGAATCTTCCCCATGCACCAGCCCCAAGCATCCAGTATCCTGTGTTGAACATAGACTGGCGATTCATTTCTTACATGACAGTATACATGTTTCAATGCCATTCTCCCAGATCATCCCACCCTCTCCCTCTCCCTCAGAGGCCAAAAGTCCATTCGGTGTCTCTTTTGTTGTTTCACATACAGGGTCATCATTACTATCTTACTAAATTCCATATATATGTGTCAGTATACTGTATTGGTGTTTTTCTTTCTGGCTTACTTCACTCTGTGTAATTGGCTCCAGTTTCATCCATCTCGTTAGAACTGAGTCAAATTTATTCTTTTTAAGGGCTGAGTAGTACTCCACTGTGTGTATGTACCACAACTTTCTTATCCATTCATCTGCCTATGGACATCTAGGTTGTTTCCACGTCCTAGCTATTATGAACAATGCTGCAATGAACACTGTGGTACATGTGTCTCTTTCAATTCTGGTTTCCTAGGTGTGTATGCCCAGCAGTGGGATTGCTGGGTAGTATGGCAGTTCTATTTCGAGTTTTTTAAGGAATCTCCACACTGTTTTCCATAGTGGCTGTACTAGTTTACATTCCCACCAACAGTGCAAGAGGGTTCCCTTTTATCTACACCCTCTCCAGCATTTATTGCTTGTAGACTTTTGGATCACAGCCATTCTGACTGGTGTGAAATGGTACCTCATTGTGGTCTTGATTTGCATTTCTCTGATAATGAGTGATGTTGAGCATCTTTTCATGTGTTTGTTAGCCATCCGTATGTCTTCTTTGGAGAAATGCCTTTTTAGTTCTTTGGCCCATTTTTTGATTGGATCATTTATTTTTCTGGACTTGAGCTGCATAAGTTGCTTGTATATTTTTGAGATTAGTTGTTTGTCAGTTGTTTCATTTGCTATTGTTTTCTCCCATTCAGAAGGTTGTCTTTTCACCTAATTTATAGTTTACTTTGTTGCACAGAGCTTTTAATTTTAATTAGATCCTATTTGTTTATTTTTGCTTTTATTTCCAGTATTCTGTGAGGTGGATCATAGAGGATCCTGCTGTGATTCATGTTGAAGAGTGTTTTGCCTAATGTTCTCCTCTAGGAGTTTTATTTTTTCTGGTCTTACATTTAGATCTTTAATCCATTTTGAGTTTAGTTTTGTGTATGGTGTTAGAAAGTGATCTAGTTTCATTCTTTTACAAGTGGTTGACCAGTTTTCCCAGCACCACTTGTTAAAGAGATTGTCTTTTCCCCATTGTATATTCTTGCCTCCTTTGTCAAAGATAAGGTGTCCATAGCTCTGTGGATTTATCTCTGGGCTTTCTATTTTGTTCCATGGATCTATATCTATATTTCTGTCTTTGTGCCAATACCATACTGTCTTGATAACTGTGGCTTTGTAGTAGAGCCTGAAGTCAGGCAAGTTGATTCTTCCAGTTCCATTCTTCTTTCTCAAGATTGCTTTTGCTATTTGATGTTTTTTTGTATTTCCATACAAATCTTGAAATTATTTGTTCTAGTTCTGTGAAAAATACTGCTTGTAGCTTGATAAGGATTGCATTGAATCTGTAGGTTGCTTTGCATAGTATACTCATTTTCACTATATTGACTTTTCCTCTATTTCTTTGCATTGATCGCTGAGGAAGGCTTTCTTGTCTCTTCTTGCTATTCTTTGGAACTCTACATTCAGATGCTTATATCTTTCCTTTTCTCCTTTGCTTTTCACTTCTCTTCTTTTCACAGCTCTTTGTAAGGCCTCCCCAGAGAGCCATTTTGCTTTTTTGCATTTCTTTTCCATGAGGATGGTCTTGATCCCTGTCTCCTGTACAAAGTCATGAACCTCATTCCATAGTTCATCAGGCACTCTATCTATCAGATCTAGGCTCTTAAATCTATTTCTCACTTCCACTGTATAATCATAAGGAATTTGATTTAGGTCATACCTAAATGGTCTAGCAGTTTTCCCTACTTTCTTCAATTTGAGTCTGAATTTGGTAATAAGGAGCTCATGATCTGAGCCACAGTCAGCTCCTGGTCTTGTTTTTTACTTGTTTTGACTGTATAGATATTCTCCACTTTTGGCTGCAAAGAATATAATCAATTTAATTTCGGTGTTGACCATCTGGTGATGTCCATGTGTAGTCTTCTCTTGTGTTGTTGGAAGAGGGTGTTTGCTATGACCAGTGCATTTTCTTGGCAAAACTCTATTAGTCTTTTCCCTGCTTCATTCTGCTTTCCAAGGTTAGAGGATGTCATTACTATACACTGAGCTACTATATATAATTTACAAAGATAAGTTTCTGCAATTTTTGAGAAAAGTGACAATAAAGTTCATTTGATAAAAAATATACAACAGTTCCAGAAAAAGTACACAAAAACATACTACTAGAGAATTTCTTTTTCAGTATGATTCCAAAATCATCTGTTATCAACAAATGCTAGTATGTCACTCAGAATTATCTGTAATTCTATTTTTTTAATTCATTTATATTTAAAACAGTAAACGTTGAGAGAATTAGTTTTGAGCTGGGAGAGAATGCATAGTGATAGAGACGAAACACTAGGCATGTGAAAGACACATTCACAGAACTTTTGTACATTCTCAGTACTTATTGCATCTGAACTACATCCAACTTAGAACAGAATGCTGGACAAAGTGAAGGATGTGATGAGTAAGATTAAATAGTATCAGCCTCCTTATGAACACCATGCATCTCAAAATCACCAAAAGCATCATAGCCAGATACTTTCTCAAATGGAGCCCTATGACATTAAAAATAACTTTTCCTCAAGTGATTACCTGAGGTTATCTTGGCTTTGCTCCAAAAATCTCCTATTAGCAATTGCTTAGCTTCCATAAAAGACATAGATATGCTGCAGATGCTTCAGTTACTCTGTCAAGTCACAGGGGATAAGTGACTGAGAAAGATGTACAGCAAGAAGCACTTTCCACCCAGAGCTCAGCTCAGTGGCCACGTTTCAAATTGCTTTCTGATTACCCACAATCCTTTGCTTTCTAGGTCTTTCCAGCATGATGTGAATGTAACGAAAGTAATATTCTCTGTCGTATTCAGAAAGTCGAAGCTCTTGTGAACTAATATTATGGCACAAATGTATGGCACTTATACCTGAAGTGATATGTTTTAGTCCTTGTCGTGTGAAACCAAACTTCTGATATACTCTGTTTATCACAATAGGGGAAAGAGGTATTCAAGATTAATTGCTATATGTCTGATTCTTACAGCATGGAATTGACCAGATCCACTAAGAAGTTACACAGAAGAAAGAAGAAAATTGTAATTTTGTCATAGAGGTGTTACCAATCCTGCATCTTTATAATCATTGGTGATAGTACTGATATCACTACATCAAAGTGCATGCACACATCTGCACACACAAATATCTCATATTGCTTATAATTTACTATAGCCAGGAAGGAGGAATTCCAAAGATTTCTTCTGAATCCTATATAATAAAAATAGTTAGACCTTAATTCAGGGTTCATGGTTTGGAATATTAAACAGACGGGCCTACTATGAAAGGTCAGTTTAGTCAAAATTGGTTTAGCACCAGAAGCCTGTATACATCTCTTTGTGAAATCCCAGGTAGCATCTTCAATTCCTAACACTGGCATTATTTTACAGTTAACTTTAAAGATTTAAAAAAAAATTTTTAATATAAATTTATTTATTTTAATTGGAGGTTAATTACTTTACAATATTGTATTGGTTTTGCCATACATCAAAAAGCACCAATAATCATGCTTTTTTGTAAAGCACAGTTACACAGGTAAATACCCAAAACTCAGAGACTAGAATAAATGGGAAAATGATCATATGTTCTTAGTGATACAGGATAGTTATTATCTAATGTTGTATTTTTAAGGGACAATGAAGATTAGAACTGACTCATATCTGGAAAATTGATAAAAGGCCATTACTCTCTAAAGCAGATATTCATGAACTGTTGCTGATGGGCCAAATCCAGCTTGATACCTGTTTGCAGAAATAGTTTTAATGAAAACACTCAATTTGGTTGCAAATTGTCTATGGATGCTTTCACACTTCAATGACAGAGTGGAATAATTTTAACAGAGGTCATAAGACCCACACTGTCTAAAATATTCACTATGCAGCCCTATATAGAATAATTTTTGTAATCTCTGCTCTAAATAGTTAACTGGAATCCTACTCCAATTACTGTTATAGATTTTCTTTATATAGCTAAATAATATCTTACTGTTTATCAGTTTAACTTGTAGATAACTAAGGACACAAAGCAAGGTATCTCTATGAAATATACCAAGTATTATTCAAATTTCTTAATCAAAGAAACTTCTAGGAAGCTATAAATATTCCCAGGTTCACTATGTTCTAAATCAGGTTCTCTGATTTAGCATCCCTATGATAAAATTAAGATATATGAATGTTGTCAGGAGTCATAAGTAATGATTAGGACAACTTTGGAAAGAACAGTTAGACAACTTTGGAAAGAAGACAATTTACAAATAACTACTTATTAAGCTTGCTTTACTATTAAGCATATTAACCATAATTAAGAAAATCCAAGTTCAGGTAGCTAAATGCTCCCAACTAGGATTACTATTAATATATTTGAATGCTTCTATCCCTACTGAGTTTAAAGAGGTTTTTTGTGTTTTGTTTTTTTCAATTTTGTCTTTTCAAAACCATACTCCCTGAGATTCTCATGAAACCAAAACCTGACCTGATCTGATAGACATACTGGACAGGAAAACACAGGATTCTTTCACATGTAGATTTGTTTTGTTTTGTTTTAGTTTATGCTTTTCCTACTTGTATATATGTGGTTTGTGTGTGTTTGTGTGTTAATGTGCTCAAGTGTACTACAGTTGCCAAAGACTTCACTGTTTTCAAATTCAATACATTTTCCTGTCCATGAATGACTTGGCTTTGCAGCAGTACTTGAAACATTTATAAACAATAATTACCACACAATCTCATTATTTTAATCACTAAAATCTAAAATTCCAGTTCTATTTGTATATCTCTACTTATATAATCTTGCTTTTTACATCAAATCTATCTACTATTAGTCTAATCTAAAGTTATTATGATCTCCCTTTTTAAGTTGATTCATGTGTTTCACCCTTGTATGTTGGTGAAGTACACAAATATAGTCAGAATCTTTCTTTTGAAATCAATAATAGTAATATTATTACATGTTTATATGTAATCCTCCCATGGATTCCCATTGCCCCTCAGACAATGGTCCAAGCGCCTTAGTAAAACTTGCGTTAGATTCCAATTCTTTTTACACCCATCTTTGACTCTTGTCATTCTCCACTCCCCTTGCTCAGTCATCATGTACATTGTGACATCTCTCAGACTACAGAATCTGCCTAGAAGACCCTTCTATTTTTGTCCCACTACATTTATTTCAACTACCTTCTGCTTGAGACCTTCTAAAATACAGGTGTAGGACTTCCCCTTGTTGCTCAGTAGTTAAGAATCCACCTTCCAAGGCTGGGAACAAGAGGTCAATCCCTGGACCAAGAAGATCTCACATGCCATGGAGCAACAAAACCCATGAACCACAACAAGAAAAGCCACTGCAATGAGAAGCTCACACACCGCAAAGAAAAGTACACCTGCTCACTGCAACTAGAGATGCAACAAAGGAAAACCCAGTGCAGACAAAAAATAAAATAAATAATATTATTTTTAAAACACATGTGTAAATAAGACTTTTGTATAATACCAGTCACACTTGAAACACAGGATGATTCAGGTAGATGGTGTGGGGTGGGAGGTGGGAGGGGGCTTCGGCATTGGGAAATTGTGTTCACCTGTGGCTGATTCATGTCATTGTATGGCAAAACAAATACAGTATTTTAATTTAAAAAATAAATTAATTAAAAGAAAAAAAAGAAAACTAAAAAAAAAAAAATACTTTATTCAGCGTCAAAAACTCCATGAAAGATGAGAACTTGCTTACCTGTACCTCCCAGATAATTAATTAGCTGCACAAAGTAAATGACAATATATTTGTGCTGTATGGGATTTTTTTCCCCAGTAATCTTATTCATACTATTATTTATTTATCAAAGCTCTGAAGTTAAATTTGGAATAAATGTAACACATGAAGTTCAAGTATTCCCCATTGACCAACTAGTTTAATAATTTTAAGAACTGAAATCTATTTTCCTTATAATGAGTTGATCAGAATTTTTTTTCTTTTTACTATTTACTATGTTTGAAAATGTTGATGCATTTCTTATACTGATTTAAGAAATTAATTTGTACTAAATAATTATTTAAACGAGATACAATTGCAAGTTCAGGCAACTTACAGCTATTTGGTATAACATGTCACAAGTGCAACTTGGAGCTGTGAAAATTCTCTAATAAATATTCAGAGAACAAGCTTATGAAGATACATGAGTGACTGCTCAAAATAAGACTAATGCCATAGCCCAGTGAGTCTCAGTTCTTTTCCTCTAACTAGGATTGTAAGGTTCAGATTTAAAACACAGTTCCTTGCACAAACTAAGATTATATCAGAAAAACAAGCCACCATAGAATTTCATAGTACACAAAAAGATTTATTTTATTTTCTAACAGTCACTCTGTACAGCTATAATAGTAAAAAGTAGATATTGGTTGTCATAAAATTCCCAGTGCATGCCACTTCTTCAATTTAATAAGACACATGAGAAAGCAATTAAAGTAACTTTATTTGGAAAATTATCACAGGTTGTTTCATTAATAATCTTTGTATAAATTACATTACTCTGCTTGTCCTTAGAAATAAATTACTGTAATCTCACAAGTAATGGTTACAAAACAATGTGCCAAAACCTCTGTTTCTTAGCCTTGTTGCCATAGAGTAATTATGGGTAAATATCTTGCTTACATGTGACTTCCCAGGTGTCACGAGTGGTAAAGTATCTGCTGCCAATACAGGAGACTTAGGAGATGCAGGTTCTCTCCCTGGGTCAGGAAGATTCCCTGGAGGAGGGCATGGTAACCCATTCCAGTATTCTTGCCTGGAGAATCTCAGACAGAGGAGCCTGGTAGACTACAGTCCACAGGGACACAAAGAATAGGATACGAGTGAAGTAGCTTGGCATGTATGCACATTGTATGCTTACACATACAGTTCCTTGACCACTTTCCAAATAAGTTATTTTTCAGAGTGAAATTTGGTATGAGGACATGTAGCAGAAAATGCTAATCCTTATGCAATTTTATATAATGTTTACAGAAATTTTTGATGGGCAACTGATTGCAAAAAAGAAAGACAAGTACGTTTATACTGTAGTCAAACTTAAGGAAAGATGAGTCTCAATAAAATTGTCAGTGAAATTTACCATGTCAGTCCTTGTATGGAGTGAGAAGTTACGTATGCATTAGTGAATAGTGGAGTAGAACCAGTTTTCTTCCATCTTCTACAACCAAGGTAATATTTGTTCAATGTGCCCAGATCTGGAAAATCAAAAGTCAATGATAAAAGGTGTTAACGGAAGAAAGGAACACAGCTTCATTTTGCTGGAGCTTAGATACAAAAATCAGTATCTGCATTTCTCTTTCTCTCTTTCTGTGGCATATATATTTTTGTGGCATAATTTTTATATATAGCAAGACAAATTAAGCCTCACAGTGTTATGTGAAACAACCGTTAAAGAGCCTAGTGTGAAAAGGGATGATGACTGGAAATTTAACAAAACAGTTGTCGTCTTTTAACATTTCATGTATGTTAAGTGACATTAATCTTCATTTTCTTGCACATCGTAGTGAGATCTCAATGAAGTGAAGTGAAGTGAAGTGAAGTCGCTCAGTCGTGTCTGACTCTTTGCGACCCCATGGACACCAGACTCCTCCATCCGTGGGATTTCCCAGGCAAGAGTACTGGAGTGGGTTGCCTTTTCCTTCTCCAGTGAACTTCCCGACCCAGGGATCGAACTTAGGTCTCCCACATTGTAGACAGATGCTTTACCATCTGAGCCACCAGGGAAGTCAAAGAAAGTTTATTAAAAGCATGTATATTACTGAACTGGCTGTGGTCTTGTTTTTCCTTTTAAATTAATTTTTATTATAATTGCTCTACAGTGTTGTGTTCGTTTCTGATGCACAGCAGAATGAATCAACCATACATACACATATATCCCATCTCTTATGGATTTCCTTCCCAGGCCGGTCACCACTGTACATTAAGTAGAGTTCCCTGTGCTACATGCTATGTTCTCGTTTCTCTGCTGAGCCGCTCAGTTGTGTCCGACTCTTTGCGACCACAGGGACTGTAGCCGGCCAGGCTCCTCTGTCCATGTGATTTCCCAGGCCAAAAGCCTGAGGTGGGCTGCCATTTCCTTCCCCATGTTCTCATTAGTTGTCTGCTTTATGAAAGTAAAAGTTAAGTGTCAGTCAGTCCATCATTTCCAACTCTTTGTGACCCCTTGGACTGTAGTCTGCCAGGTTTCCCTATCTGTGGAATTCTCCAGGCAAGAATACTGGAGTGGGCAGCCATTCCCTTCTCCAGCGTATAAATGTCAATCTGAATCTCTCAACTCATCCCACCCTCCCCTTTCTTATTGGTATCCATATATTTGGTATCTATAGAAATATAACATATATTAACATATATATATGGAATCTAGAAAAAATGGTAAGGATGGTCTTATTTAATTGATTGATTTGTTTTAATGATTACAGATTTCTTTATAAGAAAGGATCTCGGCTCTTCCAACATTCTCCCAGGTGTCTATGGAACTCAAGACAGACAGATGTCTGAGGTATAGTCCAATGACACTATTGATATATCACAGCCATGTTTCCTACTCTTCATGCGACCTTTATATTTCCCTTTCATAAAGATAACTCTGGCAGAGAGGTAGAAAATGAACCAGAGAGGAAATTCATGGCAGAAATCCAAATGATAAATTATAAAGGTTAAATGAAGTTAGGGTAAGCAGCAGTAGACATGGAAAGGAAGGACTGAGGACAGATATTAGCATTAGACAAAGGGCAGTATAGCATGCCTAAGTTAAATTAGGCATCAAACAGGAAGCTTGATAGCTGTGTGACCTTGGGCCACTTATTTATCTAATCTTTGGTTTCCTTGTTTCTAAAATGGGACTAATATGTCTACCTACCTACTTAGTTTTATTATGAAGATTAAATGAGTGCATGTATGGAAACAGAATTGACCAAATTTGGCTAACTGTTGAGCTCCATGAGCAAAGGAACTGTGCCTCCATATGCAGACTTGGTAACAAACTTTGCAAATGTTTACAGAGAAAGCATAAAATAGAGGTTCTAATTAGTATGAACTAAATGTCATTTTTACTGAACTTTGAATATCTCTACCATTTAAGGCTGCCTCCATAGTCTGTCTGTTTTTTCCTACCAAAAAAAAAAAAAGAAAGAAAGAAAAGAAATTGTCTTATGCATTCTACCTTAAGAATTCAAACTCTTCTGGAAAAATATGTTCGTTCAAACCAGAGAGCTTCCTCACAGACATTTTCCCATTAAACTAAGAAAAAATGAAATATATGAAATTTTTCCTTAGAAAAAGGATTTCTGCTTTAGGCCCTAGGTTCTTTTTGATCCTAGGAAGGTATATATGCTAATTTCCATGGCTGCCTCAAATTTTTACGTTCCTTTTTCAGAAGTAATAATAAAAAGGAACCTTATTGAAAGTGAATACATTACTTTAAAATAGAATGCATTTTTGCCATAAATATTTCTATAATTGCCATGGTTGTGATAAGAGGGTTAATATCAGAGGTTGAGACTTATGCAATAGCTTTCTAAATAATTATTCAAAAGGAATATAGACTTTAAAAGTGAGTTTGTGTGATAATGATTTTTACATTTACTAAGTTTTGTGATAGAGAATTTTTTTCTCAGAACCACCATTTTACAGTCATTCCATATGTATATTATACATATATTTTCCTAATCATACACCATTGCTCTCAGTTACTTAAGATTTTCAAAGTTGATATCTTATTTTTGCTATAATGCTTAACTTTTGATAAAATATCGTTGCATTTTCCTCAAAGCACCTTGTTTCTTTATGGACTTTGAATATCATAAGCACAAACTTTTGTATGGAGAAACTTACATTAATAATTATGGTCTCATTAAAATGCAGTCTTCAGAGATTTTCCTAATCATCTCCTGATGATTTTCTAGTTAAGTGAGTGCAGTGTCTTTCATCATTCTCAGACTGAAGAGCAATATTCTTTTCAATGTATGTAAAATACACAGGATTTTAAGAAAGTCTCCATCTTCTGCCACTTGATGGTCACAAAAATAATTGCTTGGCAGTTTCTTCTTAGGACTCTTCTATATAAAAATGTATAGACTTATAGTTATTCAATCTAAAGAACTCTTGAGTGTAATGGTTTTTGACTTACTGCCTTCTGAACAGCCTCAGATTCATATTTGTAAATGGTAAAATCTGGTTATGTGTATGCCAAGTCGCTTCAGTCATGTCTGACTCTGTGACTCCAAGGACTGTAGCCCAACAGGCTCCTCTGTCCAAGGGATTCTTCAGGCAAGAATACTAGAGTGGGTTATCATGGGGATCTCCAGAGGATCTTACTGACTCAGGAATTGAACCCATGTCTCTTTCAGCTCCTGCATTGAAGAAGGATTCTTTATCACTGAGCCATCCACTGAGTAAACCCCAATATCTAGTTATATAGATCACTAATTTGTCTATGCTTGAGATGTAGTTAATGCCAGTAAGCCTAAATCATTTCACCAAGTCCTTGATCCAGCATGGAATCTTCATCAAAAAATGTTTTCTGTGATGTATTTTCAAAGATAAATAATTTAAACTCACTTGAATATTCTTCCAAAATAACTAATACACTTTTTTTCCCCAAAACAAGCTTCCAAAGCATGATTCTATTCTTTTCTGTTTAAATAAATACACATGTGAAAATAACAGCTTGAACTGTGCAATGTGTTGCAATAAAGAGTTGCCATGCACCCTGTCTGACATCAGCATGATAACACAAAATAGTTCTAATCCTGGGCCTTTAGTGCTTTGAAAAATTCAAATCTTATACACTTGCCTACTTTATTTTTTCTCTTTACACTACAATCAGAGACAAAGGAGTCTAGAGATGAGGCAGGTCAGTCAGATTCAAACTTTTTGTGCAGAACAATACTAACAACACATTCTTTTGGAAACCAAACTCTTCTGAATTATGTCGTTTAATCAAATAAGGGGTTCATTAGACTTAGAATGTATGTTTAGAGAAAACATTGCTTCTTTTGCTTTAGTTCTTGTTTGATTCCTTCCTTCAACAGATATAATTTTCTTAGCCACAAAAGTTCCTATGACTCCAACAACAAATTGCAAAACTCTGAAAAGCGTGATTACTGTGGAAGCACAAGGCCTTGTATTGCTGTTCAAGGTTATATGTCAAGAAATATCCAAATTGTGTGGGAAGACATTTAACAGTCTGCATTCTCTCTTATCTAGGTATCTTTACACAACTGCTTCCCTTAATCAGAATTCCCCTTGCCTAAGTAATTCTTAACATCTTTAGGTCACTCGAGCATCAGTTTCTTTGGGACACAAGACTTTGCTCTGTACTCTTCGAATGTCTGCTTCTCTCTCTGCCCAGCACTAGTCCCAGTCTCATCATAGCGGTCTGCTTTTCAGCTTTCTTATCAGACCATGGGCTTACTAAGGCTAGTGCATGTCTCATAGTGGGCACCCAATAAATGACTATGAAAAAAAAAAAAAACATATGAAATATAAGAAGAGCAGAAATTATCAAGAAATTGAAAAAAATCAACTTTTCTTAACATATTATTTTATCATTAATACAGCACACAGTATTTACTTTATTTCATTTGTTATGTTATTTTGTTATTGTTATAAAGCACAATGTAGATCATTTTTCAATCAACTTTATTAAAATTTGTGAGACTCCTTTACATTATCTATATTAATTATGCATTATAGTCTAGGTACATTTGCTGCTATTCAGTCATAATATTAGGGAGTAAAAGGGAGTTATTATCAAATACTTTAAAAATTAAAATAGAAAAGCAGAAATACTTTCATACCTTAAATAAATGCTCAAATTAAGGGCTAGTGAAAAAAGACAGCCAAACTTAGTAAACTATAGAACATTAACACTGAACTTAATTTTCTAAACTACAATTTTAAAATATTCCCTTAATATCTTAAGTGTAAAAATGCTATATTTGTCAAAGTACATTTACATGTACAATATGGAGATTCATCCTTTTATTTTCATCATTGCATTTGACTTGATAAGCTGCCAATAATTTGGATGGTAATGAGCAGGCAATTTTATATCAAGTGCAATCAGTCAAGAATTCATATTACATTTCATACCTTCCTTCTCAGAATATTAAGCTAGACAATATGGTGGAGTTATTGAACATGTTCAAACATGAGGTAGATTTCTCTAATGATATAAGTATGTAACATGAGAAGAATTTGAAATTAAATTAATCACTTTCTTGATACTTCAAAGGCACTTATATAAGAAAGTAACACATTGAAACAAAGGCAGAGAACCTGGTAGGTTTATTACTTCAAATTATCTGACATTATTTATAGTTTTAATAAATGTCTTAAATGATACTATATGATAACACAGACTTGTATCAAATATTGTACTGCTGTCATGAAGGGAAATATACCTGAAAAGTCAGTCAGTTTCTGATGCACTCTTTACTCTAAAATCCTTTTATAGATATTGTCTTGTCAGAAAAGATAATTTTTAAATGTATTGTCATACACACCAAGGAAACCAGAATTAAAAGAGACACATGTACTCCCAATGTTCACTGCAGCACTGTTTATAACAACCAGGACATGGAAGCAACCTAGATGTCCATCAGCAGATGAATGGATAAGAAAGCTGTGGTTATTATACACAATGAAGTATTACTCAGCCGTTAAAAGAATACATTTGAATCAGTTCTAATGAGGTGGATGAAACTGGAGCCTATTATACACAGTGAAGTAAGCGAGAAAGAAAAACACCATTACAGTATCCTAACACATATATCCGGAATTTAGAAAGATGGTAACAATAACCCTGTATGCAAGACAGCAAAAGAAACACAGATGTATAGAACACTCTGAACTCTGTGAGAAAGGGAGAGGGTAGGATGATTTGGGAGAATGGCGTTGAAACATCTATAATACCATATAAGAAACTAATCATCAGTCTAGGTTCGATGCAAGATACAGGATGCTTGGGGCTGGTGCACGGGGATGATCCAGGGAGATGGTATGGGGAGGGAGGTGGGAGGTGGGTTCAGGACTGGGAACAAATGTGCACCCGTGGTCGATTCATGTTGATGTATGGCAAAACCAGTACAGTATTGTAAAGTAAAATAAAGTAAAATTTAAAAAAATTAAAAAAAGAAAAGAAAATTATGTAAGTTATGTAAGAAAACGCCGCAGGAAGGAAAAGCCGCCTCTAGGGACCGTTGGTACAAAGGCCTTTATTGGGCAGTCGCTCCGGGCAGAACTCCCGGAGGCTATCAAGCGAGGGAACAAAGGGAGTCTGGAGGAAACAAAGGGAGTCTGTGAAGCGGGAAAGGGCGCGGGGTGGTTTTATAGCGAGGGCTGATGAACAGGCCAGGTTTTTCCTATACAAGGAAAAAGGCACGAGCGGCAGCAGTGATTGGTGTTTCGGGGCTTCATGTAGACGCCTGATTGGGTCGGGATGTGGGGGGTCGGCCCCCGGAAGCCTGGTCTGCTTCCAGTTGGTTCCTGCTCGGTTGTTGTCCCCCCTCCGAGGCTTGTACGTGGCACTTTCCCGGGGGCGTGCCTTAGCCAGCCTGTGTGTGCCTCTACCTTACATCCCAGCCTTTTTGATATAGGACAAGGGGCGCCGAATCTCTCTGGCTACTTCCTGCTGAACGGGGATGATGTGGGGCAGGGGATGACCTGGACGATCGGGGGCATCACTTGACTGGCTGTTAGGCAGTTTCCGGGGCATATGGTGCCAGTCTCTGATACTGCTGCCATAGCACCATTGACTGAACTGCGTTAGGTCGCTGCTGCAGCCGGCAGATGTCTAGGGTTATAGCTGATAGGCAGTGTAAGATACAGGGCCCATGAAATAAAGACATTGGCCTGAGCCCGAGATGGATCCGGGCATAGGCCTAGTATAGCACCTACCAGGCAGAATGCCCATAACTTGGGGATCCGCCAGGATAACGAACCCAGTTCGAGGGATGAAGAACGTGTTGAATTTTTCATTTTGGTGGTAGTGTAAAGACTAGTGGATCCTGGACAGAATTAAAGGAAAAAGAGCACCGCCCAATCTGGGCTCTCCAAGGGAATAGTACTCTGGAAATATGGTTATTCCGGGATTGGGGAAAGAGGGGCCCGGGTGATGGTCAGTTTAGTTGGTCCAGTAAGGACAGAACGGTAGGGTCTTTTCCCTTCAGGGTCGGGGTCAGGAAAGCCTGGGGGTGCGAGCTTAAGTTGGGTCAGGTGGTACCAGGGCTCGTGTCCCAGGAGTTTGGCTGCCATAGGTGTGGTAAGGATCACCGTATGGGGTCCCGTCCAGCGGGGCTGCAGTGGGCGAGGATGGAGGACTTTCAGTAGCACCTGGTCCCCCGGGGCCAGAGGTCGGGCTGACCCTTCGTCGTCCGTCGGTTGCGGCAGGACCCGGTCAGCGTGTTCTCTCAACAAAGACCGTAGGAGGGAAAAGAGAGGGAGGTACCCCGCGAGCGGGGGAGCCTCTCCCTCCGGGAGGTAGGTTAGGAGGTAGGGCCTGCCATAGAGCAGCTCAAAGGGAGTCAAACCTGTCTTGGAGTGTGGAGTAGTGCGGATGCGGGTAAGCGCCAGAGGGAGGAGGTCAACCCAGGACAGTCGCAACTCTGAGGCTAGTTTGGTCAAGTGCGTCTTGATGATCCCGTTTATCCGCTCTACTTTGCCCGACGATTGGGGCCGATGAGGGATGTGGAGATGCCAGGTGATGCCCAAGGTCGCCGCCACCTGCTGAGAGATCCGCTACCTGGAGCGTTACCCTGGGCTCGGCTTGGGTTATTGGGGTCCCCGAGTCTGGGCGGCGTCAGTCCTCGTCGAAGCTCAGCAGCTCCAAAGCCGGAGTAGGGCAGGAAGTCTCCTTGGGGCGCTCTGGTCCCCGGCCCCTGGAGGTCGGGGTCCGAGAGGCCTGGGGACAGTCACTGGCCCAATGTCCTCGTTGCTTGCATAACGGACACGGCTTGGATGGAGGGCGCGGGTTGGGGCATGCCTTGGCCCAATGCCCTTCTTGGCCGCATTTGAAGCAGGCCCCCGGAGGGGGTTTCTGGGACCCCGAGCCCATAGCCGGCCGCAGGGCCGCCACCAAGGCCTGGGTCTGCTGGTTTAGGAGGCTTGCCTGGAATTCGGTCTTCTGTTTAAGCCTTGCCTTACGGCTGGCTTCAGCTGCCTCTTCGCGGGCATTATAAACCTTAAAGGCCATTTTTACCAGATCTCGGATAGGGGTCTGAGGGCCATCCTCGGCCTTGGCCAGTTTTTTCCGGATATCAGGGGCAGACTGAGAAATGAAACGGCTGGCCAAGGTGGCTGCCCCGACAGGAGATTCAGGGGACAACCTGGTGTATTGAATGAGGGCCTCAGTAAGCCGACTGAGGAACATGGCTGGGTTTTCCTCGGGCCCCTGAGTCACCTCGTCCAGTTTGAGAAAGTTCACAACTTTGTGTGAGGATGCCTCCATTCCATCTAAGAGGCATTCTATCATATAACGTACTCGTTGCTGGCCACCCTCCCCCTCCTGATAATTCCAACCAGGATCAATGTCAGGAACCGCCTGAGCCCCTGGGGGGCGCTCGGGAGAAGGATTAGCAATGTGTCTCTGATCAGCCTGAGCTTTGGCTGCCGTCCAAATGGCCTGCCTCTCTTCGGGAGTGGTGGTGGATCCTAAAATTACATAAATGTCCTGCCAGGTCAAAGCATAGGCACGAGTTAGGCCCGTGAACTGTTTAATGTACTGAGTAGGGTTGGAAGAGAAGGATCCCAGTTTGGCTTCAATCTGTGCCAGGTCCTGAAGGGAAAAGGGAACATGGACCTGGGCTAGGCCCTCAGCTCCGGCCACTTGCCGCAGAGGAAATAGCGAAGCCGGGGCCAAGGAAGCAGGGACGGAGGGAGGAGGTTCCTGTAGACTGCTGTGAGAGCGAGTGTGAGAGCTGACCGGGGAAGGGAGCGGGGTTACCGAGGGGAGAGGAGGATAAAGAACAGGACCAGGCGTTGTCGGGGTCAGATCCAGGGGTGTAATCTTCGGAGCAGACGTGGAAGCCGGGGGGGGGGGGGGGAGTAGGAGGAGCGGAAGGGGCGGAGACTGAAGCCGTAGAAGACGCATACGAGGGAGGAGCAGTCAGCTCTTCCGGGGGAATAGTGAAAGCAGAAGACTCGGGAGAAGAAGGGAGGGGCTTGGCCTGAGGAGGAGGAGTCGGAGGAGCCATAGTTAAGAGGATCTGGCTGGGAGGACATGCAGTGCATAGGGTGGGACGGGAACGCAATGCCCAAAAGGCCTGGACATAGGGGACCTCAGACCATTTTCCCGTTCTCCGGCAGTAATTATCCAAATCACGGAGGACGTTAAAGTCTAATGTCCCTGTGGCCGGCCATTGTGAACCATTATCCAGAGAATATTGAGGCCAGGCCTGAGAGCACAAAAAAGTAAGCTGTTTAGGGCGGATATACCCTTCCAGTCTTAGGGTCCGCAAATTAGCCAATAGGCATTCCAAAGGAGTTGAATATTGGGGTTCGGGTTTGGAGGCTGTCAATCCCATGGCGACCACGCGACAGCGGAGGCGATCCCCAGGTGCCCAAACGTCTCTGGACACACTAAGGGAAGCCGGAGGTCCGAGCAGCCGGTCGGAACGTCTTCCTCGCGGACTGCAGGACCGGAGGAGGCCGAAGCCGGAGGTCTATTCAGTCGTTCAGGACGTCTCCCTCACGAACTGATGACCGGGAAGGGGCCGAAGCCGGAGGCCGAAGCCGGAGGTCTATCCAGTC
Source organism: Litocranius walleri (assembly GCA_006410535.1). Lineage (NCBI taxonomy): Eukaryota > Metazoa > Chordata > Mammalia > Artiodactyla > Bovidae > Litocranius > Litocranius walleri. Next base: position 2,160,237 of record SJYG01000245.1, on the reverse strand, counting down.
GTCTGGGACGTCTCCCACACGAGCTGGTGACCGGGAGGGCCCAGTAAGTGCGCACCCGTTACAGGGCCCTAGGAGGTGGTCGCCAGGGAGGGCAAGCTCCAAAGCCGAAGGGACTTACCCCGTATTCTGCCGTCCGGGAGGGTTGGTCAGCCACCTGGGTCCAGGGCTACCGCGGCGGTGGAGCTCGAGGGAGCCTCAATGGCGGATGCCGGAGGCCCTCACCTCAAGTCCCACGTTGGGCGCCAGATGTAAGAAAACGCCACGGGAAGGAAAAGCCGCCTCTAGGGACCGTTGGTACAAAGGCCTTTATTGGGCAGTCGCTCCCGGGCAGAACTCCCGGAGGCAAGCAAGCGAGGGAACAAAGGGAGTCTGCCCAGCGGGAAAGGGCGTGGGGTGGTTTTATAGCGAGGGCTGATGAACAGGCCAGGTTTTTCCTATACAAGGAAAAAGGCACGAGCGGCAGCAGTGATTGGTGTTTCGGGGCTTCGTGCAGACGCCTGATTGGGTCGGGATGTGGGGGGTCGGCCCCCGGAAGCCTGGTCTGCTTCCGGTTCCTGCTCGGTTGTTGTCCCCCCTCCGAGGCTTGTACGTGGCACTTTCCCGGGGGCGTGCCTTAGCCAGCCTGTGTGTGCCTCTACCTTACAAGTTATATGAGAGTAAAGTTTTTTATTTTCAATCCATATATACAAAAGTATCACTGTTGTTTTTATTTTCTAAATCATCATTTATCTTTCCTACTAAAGCAGTTAATTATCTCGTTGTTGTTGTTCAGTTGCTAACTCATGTCCAATTCTTTGCGACCCCATGGACTGTAGCCCACCAGGCTCCTCTCTCCATGGGGTTCTACAGGCAAGAATGCTAGAGTGAGTTGTCATTTCCCTCTCCAGGGAATCTTACTCAACCAGAGATCAAACCCACTTCTTCTGCATTGGCAGCTTGATTCTTTACCACTAAGGCACTAGGGAAGCCCTAATTATCTCCTGTGTATAACTAAATAGCTATTCTCCTGAAAATAAGTTAGTCTTGCTTAAGAAAAAACATGAAGAATGCTAAAATATAATTAAATGTAGAAGCTGATAGAATCTGAAATTTAATACAATTTTACAATTAAGAATTTCTAGTAAAGTGTCAGTACGTGATTTTGCAAGATCACAGAGACTGAAAAGTATATTAAATGTATTTGACCCTGAACAATGTGTGAGTTAGGGGCATAGAATCCTCCCCATTAATTCATGTTTAACTTTACCATCAGCCTGTTGCATCCTCCCTTCCACATCCCCAGATTCAATCAATCAGATCATGTAGTGCATATTTATTGAAAAAAATTAATTCATAAGTAGAATTCAAGCAGTTCAAGCCCATGTTTTTCAAGGATCAATCATTATATTAAATAATATCTCATTTTGAGAGATTACAGAGAAGGCAATGGCACCCCACTCCAGTACTCTTGCCTGGAAAATCCCATGGATGGAGGAGCCTGGTAGGCTGCAGTCCATGGGTTCGCTAAGAGTCAGACACAACTGAGCGGACACTTCACTTTCACTTTTCACTTTCATGCATTGGAGAAGGAAATGACAACCCACTCCAGTGTTCTTGCCTGGAGAATTCCAGGTACGGGGGAGCCTGGTGGGCTGCCATCTATGGGGTCGCACAGAGTGGAACACGACTGAAATGACTTAGCAGTAGCAGCAGTTGAGAGATTAGCATGCAATAAGCAAGCCCATTCTACATATATTTAGTCATTCTTTCTTTCCCCAAATAAGTCCACAGAAATTGTTCCAGACACTATGCTTAGAACTGCAGACTCCAAGAGGAATTCAATGAAGTACCTGTTCTCAAGCAATTTATTGTTTAATACAAGAGACAGATTCATAAGCAAATTATTATTAGAATAAGTCAATACTTCAGAGATAGATATTGCAGGGGGCGCTCCGCAGAAAGAGTAGAGGCAGTGGAACTTCTCTCAGCAAAGCTGAGGGGTCCCGAGGAGAGGTGAGCCTGCTGTCCGCAAACCCAGCCCCTCGGTGAGCGAGAGACAATCACATGCGACAGGGGTTCCGTCGAAGCAGTTCCGCTTTATTGCTGCAAACTCCCAGCTTATATAGACAAGCAGGGGGATTTTAGGAGGGACTTTCCATAGTTGCACCAATCACGTTAAAGGTCAAATCGTCATGTGCCTTCATTATAACAGGAGTCTATGGAGATCACACACTGTCTACGTGCATGGAAATCAAGAGAGCCAATCAAAAAACTTTGACAAACAACATAGACCACGCCCCCATCTCTTCTGCCAGGTGCCATCTTAGGTTTTAAAATGCAAAGCAAGCCCCTTTCTTTTTAAGGTTTCCCATTTAGGGCCCCACAGATATAATTTAGGAAACCTCTTCATTGTCTTCACCAGAAGATAATGCAATATTATAAAATATAACAAAGCATTAAAATAGGGAAAAGTTAAGTTGGGTGTTTACTATTTTTTTCATCCTGCTTGTCAAGCATATTCAGGTTGTAGGAATTTTGAATAATTCACAAATTATACTAATCAGTAGTTGGAAACATAAGTGTAAATTCCATGTCTGAACTGATATATGGTTTGGAGAGAAAAAACATGCATGAATGACAAACCTAGTTCACAACTTGTTAGTTTTGTGAATTTATGCAAGACATTTACTTAGCTAAGACTCAATACATTAAACTTAATGATAAAAATAAAAGTAGGCCACAAATATATTAAGAGTTTCCTCATTGACAAGAGGAGTTACGGTTCTGTGGTAAATAATCCATCTGCAAATGTAGGAGTTGTTCACTTACTCAGTCATGTCCGACTCTATGCAACCACAGGGACTACAGCACACCAGGCTTCCCTGTTTTTCACCATCTTTCAGAGTTTGCTCAAATTCATGTCCATTGAGTTGAAGATGCCATTCAACCATCTCATCCTCTGTCACCACCTTCTCTTTTTGCCCTTAACTTTCCCTACATCAGGATCTTTTCCAGTGAGTTGGCTGTTCACACTGGGTGGCCAAAGGATTGGAGTTTTAGCTTCAGCATAAGCTCTTCCAATGAACAGTCAGGGTTGATTTCTTTTAGGATGAACTGGCTTGATCTTGTTGTTCAAGATTCCTGCAAATGCAGGAGACTTGGATTCAATACCTGGGTTGAGAAGTTCCCCTGGAGAAGGAAATGGCAACCAACTCCAGCATTTTTCCCTGGGAAATCCCATGGACAGACGCCTGGAAGGCTATAGCCCATGGGGGTCACAAGAGTCAGACATGACTGAGTGACTAAACTACCACCACCCCCATTGACAAGAGGGGATTCTGTCACCTTGGATCTAGGCTGCCTTTGACCAAACTGTGCAGCTGAAATAAATTGTTGCCATGTCAGTTCCAATTTCAAAGAACTGGCAGCAGCAGCTTGCTCCTTAGAAGTCCCGTGTCACTGTGAATGCCCTGATGTGTCACCAATATCAACTGTCCAGTCAGAGAGGCTCTGTAAATACATGGAAAGGGCTGAGGGTGCAGATGAGTCTGGCCTTCCCTTTATCCAATGACACATCAGTCATGTGAATAAAATGTTTTTGTATCCTCCTTACTAATACCAGCCACCAGCTGAATATTACCTAGTTTTGTCAGGTGGAACAAAAGAATTGTTCAATCTGAATATCTAACTCAAAAAATCATAAGATACAAAAAGGTGAGAGGGCTTCCCTGGTGGCTCAGTGATGAAGAGTATTCCTGCCAATGCAGGACACAGGTTCAGTACCTCATCTGGGAAGACCTCTTAACAAGAGAGCAACTAAGCTCAGGTTCCACAACTAGTGAACCTGTGGTCTAGAGACCAGGAGCCACAACTACTGAAGCTCATGAGCCTAGACCCTGTGCACTGCAACAAGAGAAGCCACTACAGTGAGAAACCTGGACATCGCAATGTAGAGTACTCCCTGCTTGGCACAACTAGAGAAAAGCCTGCACTGCAAAGAAGACATAGCACAACAGAAAGAAATAAGTAAAATTAGTTTAAAAAGTGAAATTAATTCATTGTATTTTAACTTAAAAAATATTAGAGCACCTTGGGATATTTAACATCATGATGGAATCCTTAGGAATTTTACTTCCTAATTAACTGGTTTGTCAATATAGTGATTTCAGTAGAGTAGAAAGAGCACAGAGTTCTGAATGAAACTCTGATCAGCACCAATATTATTAGGCTGTCAGCAAAAGCAAAGACAGAAAGATAGAGAAAGAAAATAGGGGTGATCAAAGGGACAAATGAATTTAGAGAAATCTGATGTTTCAAAAGTAAAGAAAAGCCACAGTTAGGTGGGAAGGGATATAGGTAACTCCAAATGTCTTGGCTGTGAATGAAAATTAAATGGGAGGAGAGGAGACAGAGATGTTACATACATAGACTGGAATACTCTCTTTTTAAGAGCAGATGACAAAGAAAAAATAAATATTAAATGGAGATAAATACATGTTTTTAAAATAATACGAATTTAGTCACCTATCCAAGTGAGAACATGGATCTGAAATGAAGAAGTATTGACAGTTCTATAGTAATCAATCAATGTGGTATTGGAAAAAAATAAAAATGGAACAGAACAAAGAGCCAAGAAATAGATCCACATAAATATAATCAACTGATTTTTGACAAAAGATAAAAGTGATGCAAAGCAGCAAACATAGTCTTTCAAAACTGTGTTGAACAGATACTGATATGCATAAAAGTTAATCTATTTAGAGACTTTACAATCCTCACAGAATTTAACTCAACATGATACAACCTAAATGTGAAACACCAAACTACAAATGTCCTAGAGGATAACATAAGAAAAAACCTAGATGTTCTTATAAGTAATGGCTATTGAAGACTCTTGAGAGTCCCTTGGATTGCAAGCGGATCAAACCACTCAATCCTAAGGGAAGTCAACTTAAATATTCAAGCAGAAGGATTGATACTTTGGCCACCTGGTGAAAAGAACTGACTCACTGGAAAAGACCTTGATGCTGGGGGAGATTGAGGGCAAGAGGAAAAGGGGGCAGCAGAGGACAAAATGTTTAGATAGCTTCACTGACTCAGTGGACATGAATCTGAGCAAACTCCAGAAGATAATGAAGGACTATAAGGAAGATAGAGGAGCCTGTTGTGCTTCAGTCTATGGAGTAACAAAGAGTCAGGCACGACTTAGCTATTAAACAATAACAACTTTTAAAATATAACATCAAAGGCATAATTCATGAAAAAAGAATTGATAAGAGTCCCTTGGACTGCAAGGAGATCCAACCAGTCCATTCTGAAGGAGATCAGCCCTGGGATTTCTTTGGAAGGAATGATGCTAAAGCGGAAACTCCAGTACTTTGGCCTCCTCATGCGAAGAGTTGACTCATTGGAAAAGACTCTGATGCTGGGAGGGATTGAGGGCAGGAGGAGAAAGGGACAACTGCCGGGAGCCAGCATGGGGAATCCCGCCTTTGGCAAAGGTCATGAGGAAGGGGGCCTGACATACGCAAAGGTGGGATCAGACCTCAAGGGTCCCCCTGGACTATCTTGAGCATCTACCCCCAAAATCAGAGTCTGCCTGCTTTACTGTGTTATTCTTTCTACCTACTCTTCTGACATTACATGAGGGCTGTCCCCCACTACCTTCCTCTAAAAGGACTTAACTTGGAGCTCCAGTTAATAAGTCTCCTGGGTGTAACAAGAGTGTTTCAGTCCAAAAACTTCTCTGATGGCTCTCTAGCCTGCCTGACAAGTTTGTCCAGCCTCTTACAGCCACACCTAGTTGTTCATAGCCTCCCAATCGTGAGATGAATGAGATGTTTTGAACTTTCTAAATACAGAGTCTTATGAGAAGGTAGAAATTATTAGTGTAGTATTAGTGGGTTGCTAGAAATATACCAGTGGAGGGTTTCATTGTTGAGCCAATATTTGCTGCTGTCTCCATATCTCTTGTCCTTTATATAAATTAATTGATATAACTGGCATATGGGAAAAATAAGTAATAGCCTTTTATATTAATCACATTAAACCTTAAGTTAGTAAATTATTTTCTTGATTACAGCCTACTGCACTTTTGCTTTGTAGGAATGCAACTTTATCTGGCACCTTCAGAGGGTGGCACCTGGTTTAAGAAAAATCACCCTTGGAAAAAATAAGTTTTCTGGTTGACTGACCATTATCAGAAAAAAAGGGTCATAAAATGTTAGCAGGCCCCCTGGCCAGAAGATGATGTAAAACCACCTAAGACCTTTGCATGCATGCATAAAGACTGTCTGATTTTGATAGGGGTGAGGTCTGTTGACCCTGCATGACTCTGTATTATCCATCAATCTCTATGTACAACTTAAAGTAAAAAATCTTTCCTGAAAAATAAAGAGATGGACCAGTTTTTCTGCCTCCCCTCGTGTCTTCTTTTCCTTTTCTCCTTTCCAGGCTGAATTCCCATCTGGAACATAGAGGCTCACCGTGTCTACTTATTTGCTTGGGCTTCTAAGACCCACGGGAGAGGGAGCCCAAGGTGGGGCACCCTCCACTGTTCAAGTGGGTGCCTATGGCCTTATGTAGATGGTGAAAGTCCCTTGTCTTGGGGCTTTATTGGCTTTATGTGTAAATCAAGGAATACAGACTCTTTTTCTCCTCTATTTTCTCTCCTCTCTCTCTCACTACACTATTCTTCCCTAATCTATCTTTAATTAAATAATTCTTTCCTAATCGCCGATGCCATCTCCCCTTCAAATTACCCTGGATCCACTGGGGCTGGACCCTGGCAGATGATAGAGAATGAGATGGTTGGATCCATCACTGACTCGATGGACATAAGTCTGAGTGAACTCTGGGAGTTGGTGATGGACAGGGAGGACCGGTGTGATGCGATTCATGGGGTCGCAAAGAGTCAGGCACGACTGAGTGACTGAACTGAACTGAACTGAACCTCATTATAAAATTAAAAATGTCTGCTTTGTTAAAGAAACTGTCAAGAGAATGAAAAGATAAGCCACAAATTGGGGGAAAAAATTTGTAAAAGACACTTGTGATAAAGGAGTATTCTCCAAAATATCCAAAGAACTTTTAAAATGCAACAATAAACAAGCAATCCAATTGAAAATTGGCCAAAGATCTTAATAGACACTTTGGCTAAGAATACATACAGATGGCAAATAAACATATAAAAATTATATGTCATCAGGAAAATGTAGATTAAAGCAACAGATTATAGTATGCACCAATTAAAATGGCCAACTATGCAACATTGATGACAGAAAATACTGGTAAGAATGTGAAGCAATAGAACTCTCATTTTTTGCTAGTAAGAATGCAAACTGGTAGAGCTGCTTTGGAAAATAATTTGGCTTTTTCTTACAAACAAAATATAACTTTACATATGATTTGGAAATCACAGTCCCTACTCAACTAATTTAAAAACTTGTGTGCACAGAAAAACTACATATGGATGTTTATAGCAGTTTATTTTAATTGCCAAATCTTGTAAGCAGCTTCATGTCTTTCAGTAGGGGAATGGATAAAAACTGCCACATCCTGACAACAGAATGTTGTTCAGCACTAAAAAAGCCTGAGCTATAAAGCCATGAAAAGAGACATGGAAGAAACTTAAATCCATATCATTAAGTGAAAGAAATCAAACTGAAAAGACTACATACTGTGTGATTCCAATATATGACATTACGGAAAAGGCAAAACCAAGGAAATGATAAAAAGGTCAGTGGTTACCAAATATTAGGAGGAAGGAGAGATGAACAAGTGGAGCGCTGATAATTTTTAAGAGAGTGAGATGACTATGTGCAATACTATAATGATGAATAGATATTATACAGTTTTCCGAATCCATAGAATATACACCACCAACAGTGGACCCTAATGTAAACAAATTATGGACTCTGGATATAATGATGTCAGTGTAAGTCCATCTGTTGTGGCAAATTTGCTATTCTGCCACAGAGGTTGGTAATGTGAGGGGGACCTGTGCATGTTTGGGGGAAGGATGTATATATGAGAAATCTCTGTACCTCCCTTTCAATTTTGCTGTGAACCTAACACTGCTATTTTTAAAAAAGCAGTTGTTCTACAAAGAGTATATCTGACTCATCTTGAGTTCTGCCTCACATTCACTTGGCGCATTTCAAAATTGTACTCTTGTTATAACAATCAGTGGCATTTCTGAGTAAAGTGACAATACTTACAGCCTCCTGTATTGACTATCTCCTGATTTCTTCCCCTAGGTCTCTACAGTGTAGAAAATTATAAAACTGCTTTGGCATTATGTACCATGAGGAAAACTTGAGTAGGAAATTAAAACTCCTTGAGTTAAATTTTGAGCATTTGGGTAAGAAAGCCAATGGATAGGCTTTCTTTTCATCTTTTTTCTATTGGACAGACTTTTTTTAAAAAATTCATTTATTTATTTGGCTGTGTTGGATTTTAGTTGTGACTGATGGGCTTCTCACTAGTTGTGGCACATGAACTTAGTTGTCCTGTGGCATGTGGCATATGGGATTAGGAATCAAATTCACATCCCCTGTACTGGGAGACAGATACTTAATTCCCAGACTAATTCTCAAGGAAGTCCCTGGACAGACATTTCTGAAGTGCATTTTACTCGGTTCCACACTATGTCCTCAAAAAGCTATAGTAATAATGGGATAGATTTTTTTCAGGATGCCAAGATGTTAGATAATGATGAAGTGAGAATTCAGAGTAAAGAGTAAAGATACTCAAGGGAAATCTGATTGGGTGATGTCCAGTAAAAATGTAATTCAGTAAATTGATGGAGAAAATTAACTGTGGCTACAGGTCATCCTTGAGTTTTCAGACAAGTTTGCAGCCAATAACTTTAAACACTATTAAAGAAAACATTTTAATATAAACATTGGATGAAGATATGAGACAGAATGTGTCTAGTTTCAGACTAAGAGAGCTGAGTAGTTTGTTGGTAGAAAATGTGAGCTACTCTTGGATTCAGCATTGCAATAAATGCCTTGTGTAAGCTCACAAGCCTTGCGTAAACCTTGTGTTAGGACATTTGTGGACAGATTGATGACTTTGCTCTAGGTGAAGTCAGCAAGGAGTTTTGTCAGGTGAGATCTTGAGGATTTTAGTGAGGGAGAAAACATATGATTATTAAAAAAAGTATTTGTCTACAAATATATTTTACCTAATGATATGGTGTCTAGTAGAGCCTAACAGAAAAGACATACTTTTCATAGCATTCAATATTATATGATTGTAACAGATCATATAGCTAATATATTTTTTAATAGTTTATTCTACATTACAATACTATATTTGTTTTGCCATACATTGACATGAATCAGCCACAGGTGAACACGATCTCCCAATGCCGAAGCCCCCTCCCACCTCCCACCCCACATCATCTCCCTGAATCATCCTGTGCACCAGCCCCATGCATCCTGTATCCTGCACCGAACATAGACTGGCGCTTCGTTTCTTACAAGATAGTATACATGTTTCAATGCCATTCTCCCAAACCATCCCACCCTCTCCCTCTCCCTCAGAGTCCAAAAGTCCGTTCCATACCTCTGTGTCTCTTTGTTGTCTCACATAGAGGGTCATCATTACTATCTTTCTAAATTCCATATATATGTGTCAGTATACTGTATTGGTGTTTTTTTTCTGGCTTACTTCACTCTGTATAATCGGTTCCAATATATTTTTAACCATGTTAAAATAACTATATTATTTGATAGTGATACTACATTCCATCCATAACTTACAACAATGCATCTTTATAGAAATATATTTGAGGTTCTATATCAAGATTATACATCTCTCCCAATTCCAGTAAATTTTAAAAGGGCCTTCTACTCCAAAGATCCTTCAAGTAGTGTGCAATAATCTTCTCATATAATTCAAGATTTTTACTTTTAAACAATTAACCCAGCAATATATATTTATGGAACATGTTTAAGTACTCAAGTCATCTAGTAATGAAGGCTTATGTCTCACAACCAGGCCAAAAAAAAAGCAAAGACTATCAACCAAGCAACAACCAAAAACTCATATAGCCATTAATGACACAAAGATTAAATATAAGGTTAGAGGAAGAAAGTTATGGAGAGTGACCTTGTCTGCATAAACAGTTACAGGAAAAGCTTATCTTCTAGCCCTCAGACTGGAATGTAATCAATTTAAGTATATATTTTTCTTTCTTATTTTGTTATTTACTTCTTCAAATTTTTACTTTTCAATTCTCTTTTAAAATATATTGTAATATACAGTATCAGTGTTTTCAATTGAATAGAATTTACATTAGGATAATTCAACTATTTCTGTAATAGCTTGTAAAGTGATAAGAAATACTCTTGTGTGTGTTCAAAATTCTTTCAGAGAATATATAACACTTGGAATGTGTGAATTCGGAGACTGATATAGTTTGAAATAATGCTGGATATTGGTAGGGGCTGTTTAAATTGGATTTGTAATTGTGTGGTTCAGGAGCTATGGTGAACTTAATAGCTTCCCCATTGTTATTAAAGAGCTTCTCCCTTATTGCATATTTAGTTGCTCAGTGTCCAATTCTTTGCTACTCCATGGACAGTAGCCCTCCAGGATCTTCTGTTTATGGAGTTTTTCAGGCAAGGATACTGGAGTAGGTTGCCATTGCCTATTCCAGGCAATCTTCCTGACCCAGGGGTCAAACCCATGCCTCCTGTTTCTCATGCATTGCAGGTAGATTCTTTATCCACCGAGCCATTAGACAGACAAATACAAACATTCACAAAATCTTTCTCATAACTGACCACGAGCATTTCTCATAGTTGACTGTCAGTGCTTTTCCAAATAACTAAGTAACTGAAAAAATGGCTCCTCTGTCCATGGGATTCCCCAGGCAAGAATACTGGAGTGAATTGCCATTTCCTTTTCCATGGGTCTTCTCAACATAGGGATTGAAGCAATATCTCCTGCACTGCATGCAGATTCTTTACCACTGAGCCACCTGGGAAGTCCAAAATATATCAAACTTGTTAGTAAATTGTATTATTTTTGTCATCTGACCTCTGGTAGATAGAATAGAGACCAAAAAAAAAAAAAACAAACAAAAACAAAAGAGCCTCCTTAAGAGTAGATCTACTATTTACAGAGTTTCTGCCTTATTCGTTGGCTCCAGATCCATGTGTTTCTATTCTTTGAGTCGCTATTTTCCTCTTTTCTCCATTCTATCTTTCCTATCCTTTGACATTAGTAAGGTTCTTGGATCAATTTGTAATTTGTGTGGGTTCTTCCCCACAGCACCAAGCAATTCTCAGACACTAGCTCAATGTTCTACAATCATCTCACTTCTAACACCATCTCCTAGGGTACTGTGTCAGATCTCACAGGTTAAAGGCCCAGGACTAGAAGACTACTGTCTCCCATCCCCCACTCTATACTCCAATCCCAAGTCGAGGTTGCTAAGTGTACTTCTGATTGTGCTCAGTCATGTGGGCTGAATTACTCAGTCACATCCAACCCCATGACTGTAGCCCATCAGGCTACTCTGTCCATGGGATTTTCCAGGTATAAATATAGGAATGGGTTTCCATTTCCTTCTCCAGAGATATTTCCAAATGACTATTTATAAATCAGAGATTCCAAAGCTATAACAACTCATAGAACTCAGAAACATTTCACTTAAGATCACCAGTTTATTATAAAAAAATAACTCAGGAAATACCACATGGAAGAGATGCACAGGACAAAGCATAGGGAAATGGAATGGAGCTTCCATGCCCTCTCCCAGCCAGACACTCTTCTCAGATCTCCACATGTGCACCAACCCTGTCCCTTATGGGATTTTATGGAAACTTCATTACATAGGCATCATTGACCAAATAATTGGCCATTGGTCACTGAACTCAATTTAGATCTCCCTTCTTTTCCTGGAGATTAAGAAGTGAGATTGAAAGTCTCAACTCTGTAATAGCATGGTTGGCTTCAGTGGAAAATAGCCCCATCATTAAATGCCTTCTTAAAGTCTTATTATTGTAGCAAAAGACACCTTATAGTTTTTATCACTCAAGGAAATTCTGAGAGTTCTAGGAGCTCTGTACCAGAAACTGTGATAAAAACAAATTATATATTTCTTAATAAGTATCACACTAGGTATATTTTCTCTCATTTCCTAGCATCCACAAAAACAATACATATGTTTCCAAGCAAAGAGCATTGTTTGTCATCCAATTCTACAAGGATTAAGTTGTTATCCACTGCAGTTGCTGATCTTCAGCACACTCTAAAGGGAATTCTGGGAGGAGATCAGAATGAGTCGCTCTGTGTCTGGGAAAACTGGCAAAACATGCCTTCAGTTTGATATTTTCAGGAGAAAATTTAGTGAGCCCCGATTCTTGCATTTTCCTATATTTAGAAAAGCACTAAGGCCATTAACTAAGATATCTGTTTCATGTGACTAACGGCATCCTTCTACCAAGATGTGTGTTTGCTTCCATATAACTCCTTCACCAAAATCACCCCTTCTTACTTCTTCAAAACAATTTCCCAGAGCTATGTTAGAGTGTCTCCCAGGCTATAATCCTCAGTAAGATACTGAATAAACTGGACTCATAATTTTTATATCATATGTTTTTAAAGTCAATACTGTGTTTTCAAAGACAGTCAAGAAATATAGCACTTATTATTTGAGGCAAGTAAAATATCGATTTTTTTTTTCCCAAATATATTCATCAAACAGAGTTGAAGGAATTTTGCTTATACACTGAAAGAAAATGCATAAGGTAAAAGCTGCGAGTTTTAGTTTTCTCCTGAGAACTTATTGAGGACTATGGTCTGTGAAATAGCTCTTTACCTCTGAGGAATTGGTTTGAAGAATTTGGGAAAGAAGTAGAAGCCTCTATCTATATTTATATCTAATCTATATCTATCTATTTCCCTTGTGGCTAAGATGGTGAAAAATCTGCTTGCAGTGCAGGAGAAATGGGTTCAATCTCTGGGTCAGGAAGATCCCTTGGAAAAGGGAATGGCTATCCATTCCAGTATTCTTGCCTCAAGGATTCCATGGACAGAGTATCCTAATGCTACTGTCCATGGGACACCAACTGTTAGACATGACTGAATAACTAACACTTTCACACACACACACACACACACACACATGCATATAAAGGCTTCCCTGGTGACTCAGCAGTAAGGAATCCTCCTGCCAATTCAGGAGGTGCAAGAGATGTGAGTTTGATTCCTGATGTAGGAAGATTCCCTGAAAAAGGAAATGACAATCCAGCCTAGTATTTTTGCTTGGAAAATCTCATGGACAGAGGAGTCTGGCAAGCTATAGTCCATGGGAATAACAGCAAATCATATACATTGTTTTGGCTAAGGAATATGGGAGTCACAAGGAACAGATATCTGAATGATTTATCTTTTCTTTGTGTGGAAAGATGTAAGAATCTAGGTTTATTAAAACTCTTCCCAAAACATATTTAACTAAAGGACCAGTTTCACAAAACAGAGTGTCCTAACATATTTTTCATCTTGCATTCCTTTCAAGGTATACAGTCAGTCAGGGATTGCAGCAGCTAATGACTTGATCCTTGTGGGACTGGATGGTGGGCAACATTTTTTACACACTGTATCCTTTACTATTCTAAATATCTTTAGAATTTCTCAATTGTTTTTCACATGTATATTTGACCTTCACTTACAATATGCATTCATGGTTTTTTTTTAAATTTATAAGATCTGTGCTTTTAACATGGAAATAAGTGTGTGTGTGTGTGTGTGTGTGTGTGTGTGTGTATTTTCATTTGCTAAGTATCTACAAGAAAATAATACTAAATTAAAAATATAATTGAGCCTCACAGGGAAAATTGCTTTAGATGTTTCTTTTTGTTGACTAATATATGTCTTCATTTCACTCAAAACACATGAGGTCATGGAAAATAATATGAATAAAATGCAACAGTATAAATTATTCTTCAGTTTTGTATTGTAATCTTTAAGCAAGTAAAAGAGAGAAATAGGCAAAATATTTCATCTCACCAAAAATTACTTTTACCTAAGATAAAATTGTCACAACTCACTTATAAATGTATATTCGTATGGTTGCAGAAATAGCCTCATTCTATTCAGAAACAAATATATAATTTTAGAATGCTTCTATTTAATGTATTTTAAATCCTGTTTATTTTTGAACATTTAAGAGTTTACACTTGAATTTTTAATGTAGAACATCTTTGTAATTCTGGGTGAAGATTTGAAAAATTAGTTTAAAATAATTTTAATTAATTTAGTAATTACTCTTAGGTTATAAACTGTATGATTCATATGACTTTTCAAAATATTCTGCAAACTAATAAAAACCTAGAAGCTAGAACATTTCCAGATACATCAGTTCAGTTCAGTCGCTCAGTCGTTTCCGACTCTTTGCAACCCCATGGACTGCAGCATGCCAGGTATCCACCTCTATCACCAACTCCCAGAGTTTACCCAAATCCATGTCAATTGACTCAGTGATGCCGTCCAACCATCTCATCCTCTTTTGTCCCCTTCTCCTCCCACCTTCAATGCATATGATGAGATAAAAATTCATATTCTAAAGCAAGGCAAGAAAAACGGAACATAATTGGCCTCCTTCTTCCCTTCTGCTCTGCATTACACATTGGAAAAGTTCCCCAGTAGCAAGGAGGAGGAAATGGCAATCCACTCCAGTATTCTTGCCTGGAGAATCCCATGGACGGAGAAGCCTAGTAGGTTACAGTTCATGGAGTCGCAAAGAGTCGGACACGACTGAGACTTCACCTCATAAAGTGCAACACTGTCTCAGTACCAACAAGGCAACTCCTAAGGAGATAACTTTAATTCTTAATCTTATAAGGGGACAAAATGACCTGCGACTCATTTCTTACTTGGCACATATAGATCTGGATTATGTAAACTGACAGTAATGTGTCATTTAATATACAGTGCCTGTCTCAAAAAAGTTATATAACCATGCTTGACTCTTCATGGGTGGAACAGTTCTTGGAGCATTCTGAAAAGTTACTCCTGGGTTATAATTCTCTACTTGACTGAATATAATTTCCCATTTCTTTCACAGATTGACTGATTAATTTTTTTTCATTTACACATAGTAGGTGCTCGCTCAATATATATTTGCTGAGTATATGGTATTCTTTTCACAATTATCAGAATGTAGTTACATCTTCTTATTAAATGGAAGTTTTTTGCAGTCCCAGGACTAGTAATTCTTCTCCACCCTTGTTTCATGAAATGTACAATAGACTGAATGTATAATTTAGACTGCATAATTTGCCAGAATATTTCTGTTACATTTTTGTCCTAATTCTTGCACTCTTACCAAACGAAGAGCAGAAAGAACATTTTTTTAATATCAATAATTAAAAAGTAGGCAGAAATGTTTATTGTTTATTTTAATGAGAAAGACATTTAAACATCTAATCTAGTCAAATGAAAAGCTTTTATTTTATTTTTTGTAATACCAAAAAATTTATATTTTGACAATATTTGTACATTTCCCAATTACCAAGAAATTTCCTTAGGTGTATAATAACCATTTTCTATAGCCACAGTGTCCTCAAATTTCCATTATGTTCCTTTCCTTTTTAGTTCATCTGAGAAGTGTTGTCCCATTCTGCCATTTGGCTATTTTGGATCTTTTTTTTTAATATAAATTTATTTATTTTAATTAGAAGCTAATTACAATATTATAGTGGTTTTGCCAAACATTGACATGAATCCACCTTGGGTGTACATGTGTTCCCCATCCAGAACCTTCCTCCCACCTCCCTCCCTACCCCATCCCTCTGAGTCATCCCAGTGCACGAGCCCCAAGCACCATGTATCATGCATTGAGCCTGGACTGGCCCATCACTTCACATGTGTAATATACATGTTTCAATGCCATTCTCCCAAATCATCCCACCTTCGCCCTCTCCCAAAAGATTGTTCTATACATATGTGTCTCTTTTGCTGTCTTGCATATAAGGTTATTATTATCATCTTTCTAAATTCCATGTATATATATATATATATATATGTATTAGTATACTGTATTGGTGATTTTCTTTCTGGCTTACTTCACTCTGTATAATAGGCTCCAGTTTCATCCACCTCATTAGAACTGATTCAAATGTATTCTTTTTAATTAATGAGTGATATTCCATTGTGTATATGTACCACAGCTTTTTTATCCATTCATCTGCTGATGGACATCTAGGTTGCTTCCATGTCCTGGCTATTATGAACAGTGCTGCGATGAATATTTGGGTGCACATATCTCTTTCAATTTTGGTGAAGACCTTTTAAAATAAATTACAAGTCTTAGCAGAACACAAAAACAAGAGTTAATCATGCTCTTTTAGAATAGCAGTAAACATTTTTAAATACAGTGGAGAAGATTATACTCATTGCAAAAAAACTAAGAAATTCAAAATCTGTGATAAATATATGTGATTTGTATGTAAAGGAAGATACAATATTTGTTAAAAACTGCATTTGTAACATGTTTGGAAAAAAACAGCATTCACGTCAACATATTTTGTTGGCAGTTCTGCCTTAGATGGCCATTACTTGCACCAATCTGATTAAGCAGCTTCACCTGCAGAGGCTCATATCCCTGAATTCATCAACTCAAAGTAATTAGCATGCTAGTGATCTACCTTTTCTTCTGCTCTCCTTTTTTTTTCCACCAAAGATAAATAACCAAGAGATTAACCTATGTTCACAGAAGAAATGCATATAGCTGAATTTTTTAAAAACTTCTTACCTCTGTATCTCAGATTAGCATATATACACACGCATGCACACACACACACACACACACACACACACACACACACACATATAAGGTTCATAAGTAAGCATGCATATGAATAAACTGAACTGAAGGTGCTCAGTCGTGTCTGACTTTTTTCGACCCCATAGACTGTAGCCTGCCAGGCTCCTCTGTCCATGGGATTCTCCAGGCAATAAATAGTACTGGAGTGGATTGCCATTTCCTTCTCCAGGGGATCTTCCCAAACGAGGGCTTGAACCTGGGTCTCCCGCACTGTAGACAGACGCTTTACTGTCTGAGCCACCAGGGATGTATATATATCTATGCATATATATATGTTAAAATGGAATTCTCAGTGCTGGTAGTAAAGTTGGTGAAAAAGACAATTTAAAATAATGGACAACTTTGCCAATGTGTACAAATAAATAAACATTTTGAAAAGCAATGCATGAATGAATTTAATCACTCAATCACATTCTTCAACACAATTATGCCATAGGTAAGAATGCATCATTGGGGTAAGTTGAATATAGACAGTTTATCACAGAGGATTTGATAATAGAGAAAAGAATGAGGAAAGTGTTAGTTTGAAATATATAATAACCAATAATATAAAGTTCATTAATATAATTTAATAACAAGGATTTCTAGTAGTACACCTTACTTTGTTGTTCTGAAACAAAGAGACAGCTATTTCTCTAGCAAAAATAAGTGCATTCAACATCAGCAAAGAATTTCATTTCTCTGTCTGAAATCATGGTGAGACACATTCAAGTCCCAACACAGAAAAAGGAGAACAGTTTTATAGAGGGGGAAAAGGAAGATAAGGATATAGTAAACAACAAAGAGTCCATGGCTTTTTGTCAGCTGAGTTGTTGCCAGTAAAATAGAAAAGACTTTCTTCTTTCTCTTGCACTCTGCTATCATTCCAGGGCTTGAAAGCTTCCCACTCTAGCCTCATGACTACTTAATTGAGGTTTCTGCTTATTAATTTTTCTAATGTGGTACAACCCCTGAAGAAATTTTACTTGATGTTCATTTTTAATGATGTTTTAGGAGTTGTAATTGATCTTCCCATTATTACAAAATGTCCTTCTTAAGAATATTCAGAAGATATGCCAGTCAATAAATAATAAAATCATAGATTTTAATGTCAGAAAGCAATTGACCATCTATCCTTAATAAATTCAGATCTCCTTGTCATTTACCACTCATAACATGTACCACTTATACTCCCAAGTAATTCAGTTCAGTTCAGTCACTCAGTCGTGTCCCACTCTTTGCGACCCCACGGACTGCAGCATGCCAGACCTCCTTGTCCATCACCAGTACCTGGAGTTTACTCAAACTAATATTCATTGAGTCAGTGATGCCATCAAACCATGTCATTCTCTGTCATCCCCTTCTCCTCCTCAAGTAATCGACAGTCACTAAATCATGAGTAAAGAGACTGGAATATAATGAATTTGGGTAATCAAATTCTGCTTTTTTTTTTTTTTTCATGGGAATAAAAAGTTATATTATCCACTGGGCCTGGATATATAATGGCAAATATTAGTTATAGTTTATATGTGTCATCTTCATCCTGCTTAATAAGAAAGTGCAGGTGGGGCTTCCCAGGTGGTTCAGTGGCTAAGGGGTTTCTCTGATAGCTCAGTTGGTAAAGAATGCACCTGCAATGCAGGAGACCCAAGTTCAATTCCTAGGTCAGGGAGATCCACTGGAAAAGGGATAGGCTACTTCCTCCAGTATTCTTGGGCTTCCTTTGTGTGGCTCAGCTGGTAAAGAATCCACCTGCAATGCGGGAGACATAGATTCAATCCCTGGATTGAGAAGATGCCCTGGAGAAGGGAAAAGCTACCCACTCCAGTATTCTGGACTGGAGAATTCCACAGAATGTATAGAAGAGAAGACTCCATGCTCCCAATGTGGGAGGCCAACATTTGATCCCTAGTCCCAAGTGGCACTAGTGGTAAATAATCTGCCTGCCAATGTAGGAGATGCAAGAGACACAGATTCAACCTCTGTGTTGGAAAGATACCCTGGAAAAAGAAATGTCACTCCAGTATTTTTGCCTGGAAAATTCCATAGACAGAGCAGCCTGGTGGGCTAGTCTATTGGACCAAAAAAGTCAGACATGACTGAGCACACACACACATACTAGGAACCAAATGCCACATGCCACAACTATAGATGGCACATGACACAACTAAAGATCCCACATACCATGACTATTAATATGACCTGGTGCAGTCAAATAAATAAATAATAAAATTTTTTAAAAAAGAAAATATAGCCAATGAACACCAGGTTCTCATGACCGCTTTTATTGAATCACTCACTTTATTTAGGGTGGGAGAAAAAGGTAAAGAAAAAGTTATCATTCTCTATTAGGTGCCTCCCACAAAGAGTAGAAGCTTTGGCAAGTAGCTGCCCTTGTTACACAGTAAATGAATGTGGCTGACATCACCACTATTTTTCCTATAAATGTATTATATCTAAAAATGCATTAAAGATGGGCAGAAGAACTAAACAGACATTTTTCCAAACAGGAAATGCAAATAGTCAACAGGTCATCAGAGCAGCATTATTTGGAATTCACTGCTGCGTTATTTGCAGTTGCCAAGATAGAGAAGCAGCCTAAGTGTCCATCAGCAGATGAATGGATAAAGAAGATGTGGTACATATATATAATGGAATATTGCATACTTGCTCAGTCATGTCCGACTCATTGTGACCCCATGGACTATAGCTTGCCAGGCTCCTCTGTCTATGGTATTTTCCAGGCAAGAACATTATAGTGGGTTGTCATTTCTTACTCCAACAATAGAATACCAGACAACCATAAAAGAGAATGAAAATTTGCCATTTGCAGCAACGTGGACAGACTTGGAGGGCATTGTATTAAGTGAAGTAAGTCAGAAAGAGAAAAACAAATACTGTGAGATATCATATATGTGTTCAATCTAAAAAATACAACAAACTACTGAATATAGCAAAGAAGGAGATTTACAGATATAGAGACCAAACTAGTGGTTACCACTGGGTTCATCAAGGGGTGACACAGGAATGATGAAGCAGGTGGTACAGATTCTTGGATATAAGACAGGCTCAGAGATGTACTGTATGGCATGCAGAATAAAGAGAGTATTTTTTAATAACTGGAAATGGAATGTAGACTATAAAAATGCATTAAAAATTTAAAAATTTTAAAAATACATTAAAAATAGAATTGTATATAAATCAATAATAAATGCCTTCTCGATGAGTAAATTTTAGAATAAATAGCTGCTTCTTTATACTGTACTGTACTTTAAAATTTTTATACACTGAGCATATTACTGCAATGAGAGTCAAAAAAAAAAAAAAAAAAAAAGGAGGGGCGAGGTACTTTCCCAGCCAACAAACATATAAATATAGTTGGTGGGACAGCTTTTCTGAACCAATTTAGAAATTGCCAAGTTGTTTGCATTCTCCAAAAGATAAACTTAGGATCACTTTCAAACATAAAGCTTTCGGAAAACAAAGAATATTAATATGCCTATAGACATAAAATGAACATATAATTAATTTATAAGGCTTTTTTTTCATTTATCTATATCTTCAAAAATGTGGAATGAAAATATGTGAGTAAAAATTGAACTTCAAACCATTTATATGCTTTAAAAAATCCACCCCATCACTGTCAGAGGCTTACTCAAATATCTTAAAGATCAATAAATAAAGCTATAAGTAAGAGGTAAAAACACTGGTCAAATACTGCTATAAACATAAACCACATACTAAATCTTGTGGGAGTTGTTCCTCTAGGGCAGCAGTGCCAGTGTTTTTGGCACCAGGAATCAGTTTCCTAGAAGACAATTTTTCCATGGACTATGGCCAGGGGGAGAGGGGTGTAGTTTCAGGATGATTCAAACGTATTACATTTATTTTGCACTTTATTCTTATTACATCAGCTCCAACTCAGACCATTAAGCATTAGATCCTGGAGGTAAGAGATCCACACTCTAGGATATCTCTGGAGGAAGATTTTCATAAACAAACATTTTTTAAAAAATATTCAATAAAACTGAGGAAATAGGAAGTTGGTTATTCCCTAGAGTTCCTTCATAACATGGATGGTGGCAAAACATTTTACATGTTTCTCTGTGTGTATGCACATATGAGCACATATGTGCATTTGTTTATCACCTAAAATTAAAACAAATTAAAGGAATTTTGAATTTTTCTATCTCAATTCTAGGAGAATAACATACTCAAACAGAAACTGGTAGAATAATTTTTGATTGAATATTTTCAAATGATGTTTGGGAAATAAAGAGGATTTGTACAGTCGATGTACGATGTAATTTCTCCCACCATCAAGGAACTATGCAGAACAGGAGAGAAAGATTCCCAAGGGTAAATTTTTTGACATCAAGAATGATCTCCCTTTGGGAATTTGAAAGGAAAATTAGGCTCAATTAAATTATGTATAGGTTATGCAAAGAGGATAATTATCTCACTCATTACCAATGCAGTAAGGAATTATAGCAGATACTTCTACCAGAGTTGATGATCAACTGGAAAGATGCCTTAACCATTTACACATTTGAAATCTCTTATTTTCTCTTTGTTGACAATTCTACTTTAGATAGGTAATGCTTGTACCTGTGGATGCACACTGTGATCAACGGATTTGATAGATCAACAGAGTAACTGCATGTCTGTGATCTTCCATTATTTTCTGGCCCTCAGTTGAGTTATTCAGTAGCACTCTGCTTATATGTTTGTTGTTGTTCAGTCACTCAGTCATGTCCAACTTTGTAACCCTATGGACTGCAGTATGCTAGTCTTCCCTGTCCTTCTCCATCTCCCAGAGTTTGTTCAAACTCACGTCCAGTGAGTCAATGATGCCATCCAACCATCTTGTCCTCTGTCATCTCCTTTTCCTCCTGCCCTCAATCTTTCCCAGCATCAGAGTCTTTTACAATGAATCAATTATTTCATCAGTTAGCCAAGGTATTGGAACATCAGTTTCAGCATGAGTCCTGCTAATGAATACTAAGAATAGATTTTCTTTAGGATTGACTGGTCTGATCTCCTAACAGTCCAAGGGACTTTTAAGATTCTTCTTCAACACCACAGTTCAAAAGCATCAATTGTTTGTCATTCAGCCTTCTTTATGGTCCAACTCTCAAATCCATACATGACTACTGGAAAAACTATAGCTTTGACTATACGGGCCTTTGTTGGCACAATAATGTCTCAGCTTTTTAATACACTATCTAGGTTTGTCATAGTTTTAGTATTATTGCCTGGGAAATCTCATGGATAGTGGAGCCTACACCCCATTTAAAAAAATATATATTTTTAAAATATCAAATTAGGTCAAATTACAGACATAAACTTCATCAAATTTGATGCAGCACATTTGGGAACACGGATGTAAACCTCCCATTTTCTAACTGCTTCTTATTCTTCAATCTTAATTTATTCCCGATCTTAAAATAACTTAGACTACTGTAAAAGTACTCATCAGCTGGACTGATTAATTATTCACTGTGCACCGACATCCTTTTTTGTTGATTTATGTAGTTTATTTCCATGTAGTAACTTTGTGTGTTAGTCGCTCAGTCATATCCAACTCTACAACTCCAAGGATTGTAGCCTGCCAGGATGCTCTTTCCTTGGAATTCTCCAGAAAAAAATAATGGAGTGAGGCTGCCATTTTCTTCTCTAGGAGATCTTCCTGACACAGAGATCAAACCCAGGTCTCCTGTATTGCTGGCAGATTTTTATACGCTTAACCTCCAAGGAAGACTATACACTCAGTCAGTTCAGTTGCTCAGTTGTGTATGACCTTTTGCAATCCCATGAACCGCAGCACACCATGCCTCCCTGTCCATCACCAACTGTGGGATTCTATCACAAACTGCCGGAGTCTACCCAGACCCATCTCCATTGAGTCCGTGATGACTCCAACCATCTCATCCTCTGTCATCCCTTTCTCATCCCACCCTCAATCATTCCCAACGTGAGGGTCTTTTCAAATGAGTCAGCTCTTTGCATCAGGTGGCAAAATATTGGATTTTCAGCTTCAACATCAGTCTTTCCAATGAAGATCCAGTACTGATCTCCTTTAGGATGGACTGGTTGGATCTCCTTGCAGTCCAAGGGACTCTCAAAAGTTTGCTCCAACACAACAGTTAAAAAGCATCAATTCTTCGGTGCTCAACTTTCTTTATAGTCCAACTCTCACATCCACACGTGACCACAAAAAAACCATAACCTTGACTAGACGGACCTTTGTTGGCAAAGTCATGTCTCTGCCTTTTTAATGTGCTGTCTAGGTTGGTCATAACTTTCCTTCCAAGGAGTAAGCATCTTTTAATTTCATGGCTGCAGTCACCATCTGCAGTGATTTTGGAGCTTCCAAAAATAAGGTAAGCCACTCTTCTCACTGTTTTTCCATCTATTTGCCATGAGATGGGACTGGATGCCATGATCTTAGTTTTATAAATGTTGAATTTTAAGACAACGTTTTCACTCTCCTCTTTCACTTTCATCAAGGGGCCTTTTAGTTCCTCTTCACTTTCTGCCATAAGGGTGATGTAATCTGCATATCTGATGTTACTGATATTTTTCCCAGCAATCTTGATTTCAGCTTGTGCTTCCTTCAGAACAGCATTTCTCATGATGTACTTGTCATATAAGTTAAATAAACAGGGTGAGAATATACAACCCTGATATACTTCTTTTTTTATTTGGAACCAGTCTGTTGTTCCATGTCCAGTTCTAACTGTTGCTTCCTGATCTGCACACAGATTTCTCAAGGGGCAGGTCAGATAGTCTGTTACTCACATTTCCTTCAGAATTATCCACAGTTTATTGTGATCCACACAGTCAAAGGCTTTGGCATAGTCAATAAAGCAGAAATAGATGTTTTTCTGGAACTTTCTTGCTTTTTCCATGATCCAGTGGATGTTGGCAATTGGATCCCTGGTTCTCTGCCTTTTGCAAAACCAGCTTGAACATATGGAAGTTCAGAGTACATGTATTGCTGAAGCCTGGTTTGGAGAATCTTGAGCATTACTTTTCTAGTTTGTGAGAAGAGTGCAATTGTGTGGTAGTTTGAGCATTCTTTGGCATTGCATTTCTCTGGGACTGGAATGAAAACTAACCTTATCCAGTCCTGTGGTCACTGCTGAGGTTTCCAAATTTGCTGGTATGTTGAGTGCAGCACTTTCAGAGCAACATCTTTTAGGATTTTAAATAGCTCAACTGGAATTCCATCACCTCCACTAGCTTTGTTTATAGTGATTTCCTAAGGGCCACTTGACTTCACATTCCAAGATATCTGGCTCTATGTTAGTGTAAGTGATCACATCACCATAATTATCTGAGTTGTGAAATTCCTTTTTTTTTTTTTTTTTGGAAAGTTCTTCCATGTATTCTTGCCACTCTTCTTAATATCTTCTGCTTCTGTTAGGTCCATACCATTTCTGTCCTTCATGGAGCCCACCTTTGCATAAATTGTTCCCTTGGTATCTTCTTGAAGAGATCTCTAGTCTTTCCCATTCTATTGTTTTCCTCTATTTCCTTGCATTGATCACTGAGGAAGGCTTTCTTATCTCTCCTTGCTATTCTTTGGAACTCTGCATTCACATGCTTATATCATTCCTTTTCTCCTTTGTCTTCTCTTCTCTTCTTTTCACAGCTACTTGTAAGGCCTCAGACAACCACTTTGCCTTTTTCCATTTCTTTTTCTTGGGGATATAATGTTATGCCAAATTAAATAGATAATGGTCATAAAGGCCTTATGACTCTTGAATTATATGATCAATTACATGCCTTTTAACTGAATACTAATTTACTTTTGCTTGTGCATATTTTTACCATGTTATAGTTATTCTATTGGAGAAGGAAATAGCAACCCACTCCAGTGTTCTTGCCTGGAGAATCCCAGGGATGGGAGAGCCTGGTAGGCTGCCGTCTATAGGGTCACACAGAGTCAGACATGACTGAAGCGACTTAGCAGCAGTAGCAGCATAGTTATTCTGCATTGCTTTTTCCCTCAGTAAATGCCTAATAATTATCATTTCATTTTTTCTTGTCAGAAAAAAATGTGCAAGGGGAAATATTTTCTTTGACTGGTTTTAATATGCTGTGTTATCTTTACAGAAAATTTTAGTAAAATTTGTTATTTTGTCCTAAACTATACCCCTCATCCAAGGTAAAGAGCAGTGGCTGCACTTTGTTGGAGCAGCTGTAAAGAGACACACCACATTCAAGGTAAGAGAAACCCAAATAAGATGGTAAGTGTTGAAAGAGGGCATCAGAGGGAAGACACACTGAAACCATAATCACAGAAAATTAGTCAATCTGATCACATGGACCACAGCCTTGTCTAACTCAATGAAACGAAGCCATGCCATGTGGGGCCACCCAAGATGGGTGGGTCATGGTGGAAAGGTCTGAAAGAATGTGGTCCACTGGAGGAAGGAATGTCAAGCCACTTCAGTATTCTTGCCTTGAGAACCTCATGAACAATACAAAAAAGGCAAAATGATAGGATACTGAAAGAGGAACTCCCCAGGTCTTTAGGTACCCAACATGCTACTGGATATCAGTGGAGAAATAACTCCAGAGAGAATGAAGGGATGGAGCCAAAGCAAAAACAATACCCAGTTGTGGATGTGACTGGTGATAGTCCAATGCAATAAAGAGCAATATTGCGAAGAACATGGAATGTTAGGTCCATGAATCAGGGAAAATTGGAAATGGTCAAACAGGAGATGGCAAGGGTGAATGTGAACACTCTAGGAATCAGCGAACTAAAATGGACTGGAATGGGTGAATTTAACTCAGATGACCATTATATCTACTACTGTGGGCAGGAATCCCTTCGAAAAAAATGGAGTAGCCATCATGGTCAACAAAAGAGTCCAAAATGCAGTACTTGGATGAAATCTCAAAAATGACAGAATGATCCCTATTTCCAAGGCAAACCATTCAATATCATGGTAATCCAAGCCTATGCCCCAAACAATAACACTGAAGAAGCAGAAGTTGAAGGATTCTATGAAGACCTACAAGATCTTTTAGAACTAACACCTAAAAAATATGTCTTTTTCATTATAGGGGACTGGAATGCTAAAGTATGAAGTCAAGAAACACCTGGGGTAACAGGTAAATTTGGCCTTGGAGTATGAAATGAAGCAGGGCAAAGGCTAATAGAGTTTTGCCAAGAGAATGCACTGGGCATAGAAAACACCTTCTTCCAACAACATAAGGGAATACTCTAGACATGGACATCATCAGAAGGTCAACACCAAAATCAGATTGATTTTGCAGCCAAAGACTGAGAAGCTCTATACAATCAGCAAAAACAAGACCAGGAGCTGACTGTGGCTCAGATCATGAACACCTTATCACCATATTCGGATTAAATTGAAGAAAGTAGAGAAAACCACTAGACCATTCAGGTATGACCTAAATCAAATACATTATGATTATACAGTGGAAGTGAGAAATAGATTTAAGGGACTAGATCTGATATACAGAGTGCCTGATGAACTATGGGATGAGGTTCGTGACATTGTACTGGAGACAGGGATCAAGACCATCCCCATGGAAAAGAAATGCAAAAGAGCAAAATGGCTGTCTGAGGAGGGCTTGCAAATAGCTGTGAAAAGAAGAGAAGTGAAAAGCAAAAGAGAAAAGGAAAGATATAAGCATGTGAATGCAGAGTTCCAAAGAATAGCAAGGAGAGATAAGAAAGCCTTCCTCAGTGATAAATACAAAGAAAGAGGAAAACAACAGAATAGGAAAGACTAGAGATCTCGTCAAGAAAATTAGAGATACCAAGGGAACATTTTATGAAAAGTTGGGCTCGATAAAGGACAGAGATGGGATAGACCTAACAGAAGCAGAAGATGTTAAGAAGAGGTGGCAAGAATACACAAAAGAACTGTACAAAAAAAATCTTCATGACCCAGATAATCATAATGGTATGATCACTCACCTAGAGCCAGACACCCTGGAATGTGAAGTCACGTGGGCCTTAGAAAGGATCACTACGAACAAAGCTAGTGGAGGTGATGGAATTCCAGTTGAGTTATTTCAAATCCTAAAAGATGATGCTCTGAAAGTGCTGCATTCAATATGCCAGCAAATTTGGAAAACTCCGCAGTGGCCACAGGACTGGAAAAGGTCAGTTTTCATTCCAATCCCAAAGAAAGGCAATGCCATGCCAAAGAATGCTCAAACTACCACACAATTGCACTCATCTCACATGCTTGTAAAGTAATGCTCAAAATTCTCTAAGCCAGGCCTCAGCAATACATGTACTGTGAACTTCCATATGTTCAAGCTGGTTTTAAAAACGACACAGGAAGCAGAGATCAAATTGCCAACATTCTCTGGGTCATCCAAAAAGCAAGAGAGTCCAAGAAAAACATCTATTTCTGCTTTATTGACTATGCCAAAGCCTTTGCTGTGTGGATCACAATATACTGCGGAGAATTCTGAAAGGGATGGGAATACCAGACCACCCAACCTGCTTCTTGAGAAACCTATATGCAGATCAGGATGCAGCAGTTAGAACTGGACATGGAACAGATTGGTTCCTAATAGGAAAAGAAGTATGGCAGGGCTGCATATTGTCACCCTGCTTATTCAAGTTATATGAAGAGTACAGCATGAGAAACCCTGAGCTGGAAGAACACAAGCTGGAATCAAGATTGTTGAGAGAAATATCAATAACCTCACATGCAGATGATGCCACCCCTAGGCAGAAATTGAAGAGGAGCTAAAAACCTCTTGATGATATTGAAAAAGTTGGCTTAAAACTCAACATTCAGAAAACAAAGATCATTGCATCTGGTCCCATCACTTCATGGGAAATAGATGGGGAAATAGTGGAAACAGTGTCAGACTTTATCTTTTTGGGCTCCAAAATCACTGCAGATGGTGACTGCAGCCATGAAATTAAAAGACGCTTACTCCTTGGAAGGAAAGGTATGACCAACCTAGATAGGATGTTCAATAGCAGAGACATTACTTTGACATTACTTTGCCAACTAAGGTCTATCTAGTCAAGGCTATGGTTTTTCCCTTGGTCATGTATGGATATGAGAGTTGGACTGTGAAGAAAGCTGAGTGCCAAATAATTTATGCTTTTGAACTGTAGTGTTGGAGAAGACTCTTGAGAGTCCCTTGGACTGCAAGGAGATCCAACCAGTTCATTCTAAAGGAGATCAGTTCTAGGTCTTCTTTGGAAGGACAAATGCCAAAGCTGAAACTCCAGTACTTTGGCCACCTCATATGAAGAGTTAACTCATTGGAAAAGACTGATGTCGGGAGGGATTGGGAGCAGGAGCAAAAGGGGACCACAGAGGATGGGATGACTAGATGGCATCACCAACTCAATGGACATGAGTTTGAGTAAGCACCAGGAGTTGGTGATGGACAGGGAGGCCTGGCATGCTGCAATTCATGGAGCTGCAAAGAGTCGGACATGACTGAGTAACTGAAATCAACTGAACTGAATATTTGATAACTTTTAGAATTTTACAATTTATTTTGAAATATTTGTAATTATTTGCTTTGCCTTCTTTTTTTTTTTATTATGTGTGTCTGATAAAAGAGTTAGCACAAAATCTGTGGCTTCTATTCCATGAACTATGTTAAGATTTGCTTTATTACATAACATATAACTAATCTCATATTTTAAATGATTGCTATATTCAACATATTTTATCAACATTAACTTCCCTGGTGACTTACATGGTATCATATCTGCCTACAATGTAGAAGACCAGTATTCAATACCTGGGTGGGAAGGTCTCCTGAAGAAGGAAATGGCAACCCACTCCAGTATTCTTGCCTGGGAAATCCTATAGATTGTGGCGACTGGTAGGCTACAGTCCATGGGGATGCAAAGAGTCGGACAAGACTGAGCTATTTCACTTTCATTTTCACCTGTATATGTCATCTAAATATCCCCTAAATTTAACATCTACTCTTGTACTTGTAAAAAGTCCTGAATATATGAAGGAAATTTGAATTCCAAAGTAAGCCTGCTCAGTTTTAAAGAAGAGCAATCTTTTTTTTTTTCCAGTTCTTAGATCTACATGCAATTGTCTTTAATGGATTATACATTTTATTCAAAATTTATAAAAGTAGTTTATTCCGTTCAGTTCAACCACTCAGTCGTGTCTGACTCTTTGAGATCTCATGAACTGCAGCACGCCAGGCCTCCCTGTCCATCATCATCTCCCGGAGTTCACTCAGACTCACGTTCATCCAGTCAGTGATGCCATCCAGCCATCTCATCCTCTGTCGTCCCCTTCTCCTCCTGCCTCCAATCCTTCCCAGCATCAGAGTCTTTTCCAATGAGTCAACTCTTTGCATGAGGTGGCCAAAGTACTAGAGTTTCAGCTTTAGCATCACTCCTTCCAAAGAAATCCCAGGGCTGATCTTTTTCAGAATGGACTGATTGGATCTCCTTGCAGTCCAAGGGACCCTCAAGAGTCTTCTCCAACTGGTGTCAAGTTTTCGTAGGTAAGAAGTCGCGAGTCGGAAGAAGAGACAGGTTGAGAGTCTAGGTATACACTGGTGTCCTTTTTGGTATCGGAACTGATCTACCTGGAATCAGTCGTTTCATTACAGAGACGAAAACTTATATGATAGACCAAACCAGTATTGAAAAGAAGATTCCTCATTCGCAGAAAATTAAAGTACCGACGTCAGTGGTAGACGTCACTAAAACCTCGGGGCGTTTTATTTCAGACTGTGACAAAGGTGACATAGGGGTAGATAAAGGGTACTTCACTACCCTGGTCTACGATACTAGAAGTAAAAGACTTACAACTCGGTTGTCTATACAAGTCGTTATATCAGATAAGAACGTATAAAAGAAGAAATAATAAATGTGATCCATAGATATTTGTTAAAAATATTTCCCTGTCTATCATTTAGTAAAGTGACAGTACCGGAAGAAAGTGTTGACTAGTGGAGATTGTACCATTATACTTTCGTCGGTATCTACCACACATTTCTTAAGTCGTACTTGTAAAAGGTTATTATAAAATGAATGTTTTCTTCGTGACTCTACTTAGACCCAATCTCCCGAACCACACACTTTCTTTTTTTTTTTTTATCATTTTAAGGTTTTTTTTTTTATAGTGAGGTTGATAAGACACTCCTATTGAGTAGGACTACATAAATATATGAGAAGATTTTCATACAAATTAGAATTGTGATATTTTTAATGCATTTTAAGAATATAAGACTAGCAATTTAAAGCCTAATGTGTTTTGTTTGTTTGTTTTGGAGCCTTGTCTTGTAGAGATGCACATTTACTTTCAAATCATATATTCCTATTTATTTTTGATTGTTTGTTTAAATCTTAATATTTTTAAACTTACATGCTTTTACACTGATTACTGTTGACCAGTCTGTATTCTAGGTGCTATACCCATAGCAATTGATTTATTTTTCAAAAAGCCCTTTAAGTATTTACAATTAGAAAAGCCATTTAATAAATGAAGAAATTAAAGCTGAGGTTCAAGCTTATGCTGCCTGGCTCTGGCCTTAATGGCCAAAGGGTTTAATCATTTCAATTAATCATTTATCTGGTAAACAGACATTTATTAACCACATTGTTTATGTGACATTTCATGAATGGTCAAAGTCAGACTTTGTTCATTGCACCATTTTCTGATCAAGAAAAACTCTGTAATGATTTTTAAGATGACTAGAATTACTCTTGGCGGGAAAAGTAAATTCTGTAATTTTATTTTAATATATAGCATGATAATGGCAAAATGTATTACCAGCTCATTTTCATTTTCCTGAAATAAGGAAAGAAGCTAAACTGATCAATATCATATTTATTGAAAGCCATTTGAAAAGAAACTATTGAAATTGGGAAGCATAGAGGATGTGACACCTTACGTAAAAGGACATAATTGAATGGCCTCAAAAGATCTCTTTCCACTTTGAAGCATAACTGATAAAAACAATAAAAAAAATTGTGTGTTATGCTTTTACTAATAATAATCTTAAAATTATTTTTGAAATTTTGGAAAGTTATTTAGATCTGCTTAACAATTTTAGCTTCCCTGGTAGCTCAACTGGTAAAGAATTTGCCTGAAATGCAGGAGACCCTGATTTGATTCCTGGATTGGGAAAATCTACTGGAGAAATGATAGGCTACCCACTCTAGTATTCTTGGGCTTCCCTGGGGTTTCAGATGGTAAATAATCTTTCTGCAATGCAGGAGACCTGGTTTTGATCCCCAGGTAGGGAAGATCCCCTGGAGAAGGGAATGGCTACTCACTCAAGGACATTGTTTAACTACAGCTTCATTGTACTAAATTATCTACAAGTGGGCCCAATACTGTAAACTAGGCTCCAGAAGTGCATAAGGAGGGGCTGCCATCTATGGGGTCGCACAGAGTCAGATACAACTGAAGTAACTTAGCAGCAGCAGCAGCAGTGAATATTTGGTTGTGTAGAGGACATGGCTCATTAGTGTATTGACTTAAAAAGTTCCATAATCCTAAACTTTTACATTTTCACACACAAACCATTTATAGAATTGATATTTATGTGCTTTTACTCTTTATTAAGGAAGTGAGAAGGATGTATAACTCTGGTTTCCTAATAAAGAGATGAATAGTAATCTCATGTGGGGAGTGATGGATAATTAAAGATAAAAAGCTTAAAATAACCTTAGCAATAAACAAGTAGTTAAGTTTAGATTTAACAATGGTAATGATATCAGCTACATCTAGGATCAACTTTTTCTCTACTGAAAAATATAAACACAAACTTTTTCACATATAATAAAACTATTAATAGCAATACTTAAGGGAGTGTATAACTGTATTATTAGCAAAATTAAACAGTATAAATAAGTATTGCTATTTTTGTTGGTCAGTCACCAAGTCCTGTCTGACTCTTCACAATCCCATCATCTCCAGCATTCCAGGCTTCCCTGTCTGTCACTATCTCCTGGAGTTTTCCCAAGTTCATGTCCATTGCATTGGTTATGCTATCTAACCATCTCATCTTCTGTTACCCTTTACTCTTTCTGCCTTCAGTCTTTTCCAGCATCAGGGTCTTTTCCAATGAGTTGATTGTTTGCACCAGGTGGCCAAAGTATTAAAGCTTTGGCTTCAGCGTCACTCTTTCCAAAGAATATTGAGGGATTATTTCCTTTAGGATTGACTGGTTTGATCTCCTTGCTTTCCAAGGGACTCTCAAGAGTCTTCTCTGATACCACAGTTGAAAAACATCATTCTTCAGTGCTCTGGCTTCTTTATTATCCAGTTCTCATAACTGTACATGACTAGTGGGAAGACCATGGCCTTGACTATATGGACCTCTGTTGGCAAAGTAATATCTTTGCTTTTTAACACGCTGCCTAGGTTTGTAATAGCTTTCCTGACAAGAAGCAATAATCTTTTTAATTTTGTCTTCTAATTCTAATAAATATTAAAGAATGCTCTTTAAAATGCTTTTTTTAACATTTATTTTTTTTTCTTTACAAAATTGTATTGGTTTTGCCATACATCAACATGAATTCACCATGGGTATACATGTGTTTGCCATCTTGAACCACTCTCCCACCTCCCTCCCTATACCATCCCTCTGGTTCATCCCAGTGCACCAGCCCCAAGCATCCTGTAATGCTTTATAGACAGATTATATATATATATATATATATATATATATATATATATATATAAGCTTAGCAAAAATATTTAGCAAAAGTCATGGGAGAAATATAGTATTGGATATTTTCCCCAAATATGTGAGCCTGGTGGGCTAGAGTCCATAGGGCAGCAAAGAGGTGAACACAACTGAGCACACCCACACATGTGAGTTATTAATAGAATAAGACTACTTGTCAACATTAACATTATAATTTACTAAAGTCACAAAAAAAGAGTTAAAATAATTTCTAATTTTTAATAAATATCTTGTACATAGCTTTATGAATACATAGGCAGTCCTCTACTATATTATCCAAGAAAAAAAGTTCAACACCACTAAACTGGCTATACAAGTAATGTTAAATTGACTTCTCAAAGCAGAAAAGACCAAAATCAGAACTATGAAGTGATAAAAAAAAAAAAAAAATTAAAATCACTTGTAAAGTGAAACATACAGTAGAGAGTGAATCAATCACTTATAAAGCTATTAAGAAGCTTAAAAGACAGCAATAAAGTCAACTATATCTTCAATAAATTATTATGGGATGTACAAGACAGAAAGATGCAAAATTTGACAACAATTACATTTAAAGTGGGAAGGAGGAATAAAAATGTAGGCTGGTTAGAACTGATTTGAATTTAAGAGATCATCAACTTAAGTACATGTACATTGTTGAATGTAAACTTCATGGTAATCATAAACCTAAAACTTACAGCATACATACAAACATACATAAAGATGAAGGACTCTATACGTAACACTGAAGATAGCTATCAAATCATATAGGAAGAGAGTAAAAGATGAACACTACCAACACTAATATTACCATCAATAAAACTACAAAAAAAAGGAAAATAATCAACAAAATGGCAATAAGTATATGCCTATGAACAATTACTTTAAATGTAAATGGACGTAATACCCCAATTAAAAGACATAGAGTGGCTGAATGAATAAAAGAAGAAAAGACCCATGCATATTCTACCTACAAGTAACTCACTTCAGATCTAAAAGCACATTAAGACTGAAGGTGAGCAGAAGGAAACTGATATTTTATTCAAATGGAAAAAAAAAGGAAGCTATATACTTACATCAGACAACATAGACTTTAAAACAAGTATTGTAAGAAGAGGCAAAGAAGAACACTGTATAAAAGAAAGGGATCAACCGAGCAAGATAATTTAGCAATTGTATATATACATACAATCAACAAAGGAGCATCCAGATTCATAAAGCCAATATTAACAAATACAGAGGGGAAATTTGACATTAACACAATAATACTAGGGGGCTTTAACATCACAGTTATATTAATGAATAAATCATCAGACTGAATATCAATAAGAAAATGTTCACCTTAACACATTAGATTACATGTATAAAAGACAGATTTTTAAATAAGTGATGCTGCAAAACTGTACAGCTATCTGGACAGAGGTTCGTGACATTGTACAGGAGACAGGGATCAAGACCATCCCCATGGAAAAGAAATGCAAAAAAGCAAAATGGCTATCTGGGGAGGCCTTACATATAGCTGTGAAAAGAAGAGAGGTGAAAAGCAAAGGAGAAAAGGAAAGATATAAGCATCTGAATGCAGAGTTCCAAAGAATAGCAAGAAGAGATAAGAAAGCCTTCTTCAGCGATCAATGCAAAGAAATAGAGGAAAAGAACAGAATGGGAAAGACTAGAGATCCCTTCAAGAAAATTAGAGATACCAAAGGAACATTTAATGCAAAGATGGGCTCAATGAAGGACAGAAATGGTCTGGACCTAACAGAAGCAGACGATATTAAGAAGAGGGGGCAAGAATACATGGAAGAACTGTACAAAAGAGATCTTCACGACCCAGATAATCATGATGATGTGATCACTAATCTAGAGCAAGACATCTTGGAATGTGAAGTCAAGTGGGCCTTAGAAAGCATCACTATGAACAAAGCTAGTGGAGGTGATGGGATTCCAGTGGAGCTGTTTCAAATCCTGAAAGATGATGCTGTGAAAGTGCTGCACTCAATATGCCAGCAAATT
>SJYG01000245.1:2110959-2124073 GCA_006410535.1 Litocranius walleri | reverse complement strand
GTCCCATCACTTCATGGGAAATAGATGGGGATACAGTGGAAACAGTGTCAGACTTTATTTTGGGGGCTCCAAAATCACTGCAGATGGTGACTGCAGCCATGAAATTAAAAGATGCTTACTCCTTGGAAGAAAAGTTATGACCAACCCAGATAGTATATTCAAAAGCAGAGACATTACTTTGCCGACTAAAGTCCGTCTAGTCAAGGCTATGGTTTTTCCTGTGGTCATGTATGGATCTGAGAGTTGGACTGTGAAGAAGGCTGAGCGCTGAAGAATGGATGCTTTTGAACTGTGGTGTTGGAGAAGACTCTTGAGGGTCCCTTGGACTGCAAGGAGATCCAACCAGTCCATTCTGAAGGAGATCAGCCCTGGGATTTCTTTGGAAGGAGTGATGCTAAAGCTGAAACTCCAGTACTTTGGCCACCTCATGCGAAGAGTTGACTCATTGAAAAAGACTCTGATGCTGGGAAGGATTGAGGGCAGGAGGAGAAGGGGACGACAGAGGATGAGATGGCTGGATGGCATCACTGACTCGATGAACGTGAGTCTGAGTGAACCCCGGGAGATGGTGATGGACAGGGAGTCCTGGCGTGCTGCGATTCATGAGATCTCAAAGAGTCAGACATGACTTAGTGGCTGAACTGAACTGAATAAACTATTTTTATAAACTAGAACATCTCATAACACCACAGATACAAATAAACTCAAAATGGATTTAAGACTTAAATATAAGGCCAGAAACTATAAAGCTCTTAGAGGATATGATAACAGTGTACTCCTTGACATAAATCACAGCAAGATCACCTGTGGCCCACTTTCTAGAATAATGAAAATAAAAACCGAAATAAACCAAGTAAGACCTAATTAAACTCAAAAATTAAAACTTAAAAAAAAAAAAAACCCTCTCAGAATGGGAGAAAATAATAGCAAATGAATCTACTGACAAAGAAGCAATCTCCAAAATACACAAGTAGCTCATATTGCTCAACAGGAGAAAAACAAACAGCCCAATCAAAGAGTGGGCAGATGACCTAAACAGACATTTCTCCAAAGAAAACAAACAGATGGCTAATAAACACATGAAAAAAATGCTTAACATCACTTATTATTAGAGAAATGCAAATAAAAATTACAGTGAGGTATCAACTCACACTGGACCGAATGGCCATCATTCAGAAATCTACAAATAATAAATGCTGGAGATAATGTGGTAAAAAGGAAGCCTCTTGCACTGTTGGTGGGAATCAAAACTGATACAGCCACTGTGGAGAACAGTGCACAGATTCCTTAAAAATTTAGAAATAAAATTACCAAATCACCCAGTAATCCCACTATTTAGGCATATAACTTTAGGAAGCCATAATTGAAAAAGATAGGTATCCTAGTATTCATTTCAGCACTATTTACAATAGCTAGAACATGGAATAGCTAGATGTCCATCGACAGATGAATGGATAAAGAAGCTGTGGAATCCCATCCTCTCCCTTTCCCACAGAGTCCAAAAGACTGTTCTATACATCTGTGTCTCTTTTGCTGTATTGCATACAAGGT
The DNA here is from genome assembly GCA_006410535.1 of Litocranius walleri. NCBI lineage: Eukaryota > Metazoa > Chordata > Mammalia > Artiodactyla > Bovidae > Litocranius > Litocranius walleri. The sequence continues at coordinate 2,122,522 of SJYG01000245.1, read as the reverse complement.
TATCATTACCATCTTTCTAAATTCCATATATATTCATTAATATACTGATTTCATATTTTTCTTTCTGGCTTACTTCACTCTGTATAATAGGCTCCAGTTTCATCCACCTCATTAGAACTGATTCAGATGTATTATTTTTAATGGCTGAGTAATATTCCATTGTGTATATGTACCAAAGCTTTCTTATCCATTCATCTGCTGATGGACATCTAAGTTGCTTCCATGTCTTGGCTATTATAAACAGTGCTGTGATGAACACTGGGGTACATGTGTCTCTTTCAATTCTGGTTTCCTCCGTGTGTATGCCCAGCAGTGGTATTGCTGGGTCATAAGGCAATTCTATTTCCAGTTTTTTAAGGCATCTCCACACTGTTCTCCATAGTGGCTGTATTAGCCTGCATTCCCCAGATGAGTTGAGAGAATGGCATTGAAACATGTATAATATCATATATGAACGAGTCACCAGCCTAGATTCAATGCATGATACTGGATGCTTGGGGCTGGTGTACTGGGACGACCCAGAGGGATAGTACGGGGAAGGAGGAGGGAAGGGGGTTCAGGATGGGAAACATGTGTATACCTGTGGTGGATACATGTTGATGTATGGCAAAACCAATACAATATTATAAAGTAACTAACCTCCAATTAAAATAAATAAATTTATATTAAAATAATAAAATAAAAGAAGCTGTAGAATGTATATAAATGGGATATTACTCAGCCATTAAATGGAACACATTTTAATCCATTCTAATGAGGTGGATGGACCTAGAGCCTATTATTATACAGAGTGAAGTATGTTAGAAAAAGGAAAACAAATATTGTATATTAATGAATATGTATGGAATCTAGAAAGACGATATTGATGAGTCTATTTGCAAAACAGCAGAGGAAACACAGACATAAAGAACAGACTTGTGGACACAGTGGAGGAAGGAGAGAGAGGGACAAATTGAAAGAATAATGGTGAAACATATACACTACCATATGTAAATTAGATAGCCATGGGAATTTGCTGTAGGATTCATGGAGCTCATATTTGTGCTCTGTGACAATTTAGAAGGATGGGAGGGAGATTCAAGAGGAAAGGGACATATGTGTATCTATGCCTGATTCATCTTGATGTATGGCCAAAACAAACACAATATTGTTGAGCACATATCCTCGAATTAAAAATAAAAATTAAACAAGCAAAAACCTCAAACAATTTAAAGTTACATCAAAAAGAACTAGATAAAGAACAAACAAAATTTGTAGAAGGAAAAAATGATAAAGATCAGGGCAGAAATAAATAGAAGCTAAAAACAAGTTAAAAGAACAATGAAACTAAGAGCTACATCTTTGAAAAGATAAATAAAGCTGATAAATCTCTGGCCATACTTAGCAAGAAAAAATTAAAAAGAGTGACCTTAAATAAATGAAATCAGAAATGAAAGAGGAGTTACATCTGACATTACAGAAAAAAAGAAAAATAAATTGTGAGATTGATTCAAACAACTATATGTCAAAAAAATAAACAATCTAGAAAAATTAGGTTAATTCCCTGGAAGATAAAATCTCCCAAAATTAAATCAGGAAAAAATTAAAAAAATATCAACAGAACAATTACCAATAGTGAAATTGAATCAATAATACAAAACTCTGAATAAACAAGCTCAAGATTAAATTGTTTCACTTTTGAAAACTACCAAACTTTAAATACAAGCTAACGTTCATCCTTCTCAAACTATGCCAAAAAAAATTGAATAGGAAGGGTTTCTTCTGAATTTATTTTATAAGAGCAGCATCACATCAATACTAAAATGAGACAAACACAACAAACACACACACACACAATTACAGATCAATATAACTTTTTTGATAAATAGGATGTAAAAATCCTCAACAAAATACTAGCAAGTAGAATTCAATGATACATTGAAAGGTTGATATCAAGTGATTCATATCAAGTTGATTATCAGTTCAGTTCAGTTCAGTTGCTCAGTTGTGTCTGACTTTTTGCGACCCCATGAATTGCAGCACGCCAGGCCTCGCTCCAGTCCATCATCAACTCCTGGAGTTCACTCAGACTCATGTCTATCAAGTCGGAGATGCCATTCAGACATCTCACCCTCTGTCTTCCCCTTCTCGTCCTGCTCCTAATCCATCCCAGCATCAGACTCTTTTCCAATGAGTCAGTTCTTCACATGAGGTGGCCAAATACTGGAGTTTCAGCTTTAGCATCATTCCTTCCAAAGAACACCTAGGACTGATCTTCTTAAGAATGGACTGGCTGGATCTCCTTGCAGTCCAAGGGCCTCTCAAGAGTCTTCTCCAACACCACAGTTCAAAAGCATCAATTCTTCAGCGCTCAACTTTCTTCACAGTTCAACTCTCACATTCATACATGACCACAGGAAAAACCATAGCCTTGACTAGATGGACCTTAGTCGGCAAAGTAATGTCTCTGCTTTTGAATATACTATCTAGGTTGGTCGTAACTTTCCTTCCAATCTCATTCACAGAAAATTAAAATACCGACGTTAGTGATAGACGTCACTAAAACTTCGGGGAGGGTTTTATTTCAGACTGTGACAAAGGTGACAAAGAGATAAAGGGTACTTGACTACCCTGGTCTACGGTACTAGAAGCAAAAGACTTTCAACACGAAATTCGGTTGAAAAAGTGAGAGGTGAAAGTGAAAGTAGTTCTCCTCAAAATTAAGGAGAAGTGAAAGACGGTATTCCCACCATAGTAGACGTATAGACTCCAATAACTATAAAGAGGACCCTTAGAACTAAGGTCGAACACAAGAAGGTCGGGTCGCAAAGAGTACTACATGAGACGTATATTCAATTTATTAGTTCACTGTTATATGTCGGAACTACATGAGGAAAAGGATAAACCTTGGTCAGACAATAAGATACAGGTCAAGACTGATAACGAAGGACTACACGTATATCCAAAGAATTCTCCGTCCAGTTCAGCAGACCATAAGGGTAGAGAAAGTCTTAAAAGGTGATTAATTAATCAAGATATTTAAAAGTCCTATATCTTAAGATATTCAAGATATTTGAAATTGTTAAATGTCTTAAGATATTTAAGATCCTACTTAAGATCTTTAAACGACGTAAAATAAGTTTTCGTTACTTAATAGTCTTTCTTTTTTACTTTCGTTAGGGTGAATTTTAATGTAGTTTTCCTTATCGAACATAACCTCTTCTGAGAATTCTCCAAGGACCTGTCGTTCCTCTAGTTTGGTCAGTCAGGATTTCTTTTAGTTAGAACTTATAAGTAACCTTTCTGACTACGACTTCGACTTCAAGGATATAAGACTGGTGGACTACACTTCACAGACAAGTAACCTTTTCTGGGACTACGACCCTTTCTAAGTCCAGTTCTCATCTTCACCCACTGTCTCCTACTTTGCCAACCTACCGTAGTGACTAAGTTACCTGTGTCCAAACTCGTTGAGGCCCTCTCTTACCTCTTATTCCTTCGGACCATACGACGTCCAGTCCCCAGTGTCTCAACTTGTGTTGAATCTTTGACTTGATTTTGTTGTAGGATCTTATAAATCTAACCAAGGGAGCAAAAATGCTATACTCAAAACACTATAACACACTGATGAAAGATTTTGAATAAGCAAGCAAAAAGAAAGATACACCAACCCTGTGGATTGGATGAATTAATATTTTTAAATAAGAGTATTCCCCAAGGCAATCTACAGATTTAATGTAATCATTATCAAAATACCTTGGTATTTTTTCACAGAAAAAGAAAAATTCTAAAATTTGTATAGAAACACAAAAGATCTCAGATGGCCAAAGCATTTTTAAGAAAAAAATACTAAAGCTGGAAGTATCATACTTCTTGAGTTCAAACTATATTACAAAGTTATAGTGATTGAAACATTATGGCACCTACACAAAATTAGATACATAAATCAATGAAATAGAAAAGCAAATACAGCAATAAACCTAAACTTATATAGTCAAATATCTATGACAACAGAAGCCAAACTATACAATTGGGAAGAGACCAAATCTTCACTAAGTGGTGTTTAAAACTGGACAGCTACATGAATAATAGTCAAATCGGACTTTCTCACAGCAAACAAAAAATAAACTCAAAACGGATTAAAGTCTTATATGTAAGACTTAAGAACAGAAAAGTTCTAAAAGAAAACATAGGCTATATGCTCTTTGACATGAGTCAAATGATATAGGTTACTTTTTAAAAATATTTCTGCTCAGGCAAGGCAACAAAATGCTAAAGTAAATAAATGGAACTACATAAAAGCTTTTGCACATGGAAGGAAACTTTCAACAAAATAAAAAGACAGCCATTGAATGAGAGAAGGTATTTTCAAATGATATGTTTAATAAGGGATTGATATCCAAAATATATGAAGAACTAATACAACTCAACATTGTAAAAATAATGTTACTTAAAAAAAAAAAAAATGGGCAGAGGATACGAGCAGACATTTTTCCAAAGAATACATCCATAAGGCAAAGATTCCATAAAAATATGTTCAACACCCTTAATTATCAGGGAATTACATGTGAAAAACCACAATGTGGTAACACCTTGCACTCATCAAAACTTTTTATTATCAAAAAGATAGACAACAAGTATTGGTGAAAACACAAAGAAAAAGGAATCTTTGTGCACCCACTGTTGATAGATAGGAATATAAATTTGTACAACCAATATGGAAAACTATATGGAAGTTTTTCAAAAACTTGAAAGTAGAATTGTTATGTGATCATAACAATTGTTGTGTACAATAATTAAGATATTGAAACAACCAAAGTGTCCATTCATAGAGGAATAGATGAAGAAGACAAGGTATATGTATTCAATGGAATACTATTTCACTATAAAGTGAAATCTTGCCATTTGCAGCAACATGGATAGATCTGCATAGTATTGTGCTAAGTGAAGTAAGTTAGAGAAAGAAAAATACTACATGATCTCACTTATATGTAGAATCTAAAAAAACAAAACAAGCAATACAAGATGAAAACAGACTGATTCATACAGAGAATGAGTATGGTGGGATTGGAGGAGTAACAAACTAGGTGATGGGAATGAAGAGGTAAAAAAATCTTTCGCTATATAGGTAATAAATAAGTCACAGAGGTATAACACACAGATAAGGAATATAGTCAATAATGCTATAAATTTGTAGGGGAACAAATAGTTATTAGATTTATCATAGTGATCATTACATAGTGTATGCAAATTTTTATGTACTATGCTTGGAACTAACATAATACTATACATCAACTACACTTCTATTAAAAAAAAATAAAGTATTGTTTAAGAAATAAGAATGCTCTCCCTTGATTATGTGTCTCTCCTACCTGAGAGTTAATGACATGAGAGTTTCTCTTGACCACTGCAATACCACATTTCTACAGAAGAAAACAACAGCAACTAATAAACCTTAATAGAAGAAATATTTTATCCCCTATAAAAGGCATGATCATGTATTTTAACAGATAGAACAAGTGCTAATAAATATACATTAAAAAAAGAAAACAATGCTAGTGGTGATTTTTATATATCTAAGGAGCCAGGTAAAACTAAGTTCAATTTTTTTTAAATGCTATATTTCAAGCACTCTTTTTTACATATACAAATGTGTCACATATGCAAATTTCTTTAGTCCTTAAAAAAAACTTATGATGAAAGAACTCTCCCTGTATATAAATGTGTTCAAGGTACAGAGTTAGTAGTTCTTGAAGTAAGATTTCAACCTATACAATTTTGTTCAAGAACAACCATTGACTAAATTCTATTTACTCCAACAATGAAATATCCAAAGAAATTTAAAAACTACTCTTTTTTTTCCTTGTCTCTTAATTAGGTTATGTGAGATATAATGTTCACAGGCTATTTTGATTCTACCATTCTTTATGTTGAATGGGTTTGAAAAAATGAGAGTGGGGGCTTAAAAGAGATAATTAGATCATGTGAGGCCAGAAATAATTCAGGAAACGAATATTTCTCTTACAACAATTCAAACATTTTGGGAAAATATCCAAGAGCATATTTCTCCCAGAACATTTGCTAAAATTACATTTGTTAACCTTCTTAATCTTTTGAGTATATTTGGGCTTGATTGTTTATATGGTAAAGAGTCACCCTGCAGTGCAGGAGACCCAGGTTCAGTCCCTGGATCAGGAAGATCCCCTGGAGAAGAAAGCAATAACCTACTCCAGTATTCTTGCCTGGAGAATCCTATGGACAAAGAAGCATGACAGACTACAGTCCATGGGGTTGCAAAGAGTTGGACAGGACTGAGCCACTAACACTTTCACTTTTATTGTCTATAAAGCATAAAAGATAGTTCTGTGATTTATATTTATACTCTTCAATTTTGGCAGTGATAAGACTGTACACTGTCTTATTTAAGACCACTTCTCAGACAAGAAAAACAAATGTATACATGAAATTCTGAAGGTGATATTTGGTGAGACCATGTGTCATACATGACTGCACAATTAATGTTCCATCAGTGAAGTTAGAATATACTGCTTCTTTCTGAAATATGAATATGTTTTAAAATAAATAACACAGATTAAGAAGTACAATATTGAGATGGCAATATCAGTAGAGTTTTATTCAAAGGCTGTAAATCATGTTTCACCTAAATGTACTCAACGCATTCCAGTGAGCCGATTAAGCTTGAATAATGGAGCGAAATCACATATATCCATTGATTCATTACTCTTTTGGAAAGTGACAAATTTGAAAGATTAGTCTGGTGTGCAATGCATACAATTTCATGCAAATATATAACTTATTTTCATAGGATACAGTGTCAGAAAAAAAACAAACTCAATAGAAAACATCAGGTATGATGTTACAATGGATAGTCATAGATGAGTGACTAGAGAACTATTTCATACTTTGCTAATTCATCATGCTTATGAGCTGAGGCATGCTTACATTTGTATTTCACACACATTTAAGCAAGCTGTTACTTTTCCCAGACCACAAGTCATTCAAATTAAATCATATTCTAAGAAATCTAATATTAGGTACTCCCTCCACCCTCAAATACTTAGTTTACTTTTTCTAGTTTATGACCATACAAAGTGACATGGTGAAAAATCAAGATAATGCAAATGAAAGTACTTATGGAGAGTGAAAAAGTTGGCTTAAAGCTTAACATTCAGAAAATGAAGATCATGGCATCTGGTCCCATTACTTCATGGCAAATAGATGGGGAAACAGTGGAAACAGTGTCAGACTTTATTTTGGGAGGATCAAAAATCACTGCAGATGATGATTGCAGCCATGAAGTTAAAAGATGCTTACTCCTTGGAAGGAAAGTTATGACCAACCTAGACAGCATATTCAAAAGCAGAGACATTACTTTGCCCACAAAGATCCGTCTAGTCAAGGCTATGGTTTTTCCAGTGGTCATGTATGGATGTGAGAGTTGGACTGTGAAGAAAGTTAAGAGCAGAAGAATTGATGGCTTTTGAACTATGGTGTTGGAGAAGACTCTTGAGAGTCCTTTGGACTGCAAGGAGATCCAACCAGTCGATCCTAAAGGAGATCAGTCCTGGATGTTCATTGGAAGGACTGATGCTGAAGCTGAAACTCCAATACTTTGGCCACTTTATGCAAATAGTTGACTCATTGAAAAGACCTTGATGATGGGAACAATTGAGGGAAGGAGGAGAAGGAGACCACAGAGGATGAGATAGCTGGATGGCATCACCGAATCAATGGACATGAGTTTGGGTAAACTCCAGGACTTGGTGATGGACAGGGAGGCCTGGCATGCTGAGATTCATGGAGTCACAGAGTCGGACACGACTGAGTGACTGAACTGAACTGAACTGATATATAAAATATAGAAATACTCAGAAAGATTTTTTTCACATATATTGAATTTTACAATGTCTCCTTCATAATATATTTGTGACATTATTCATAATAAATATCTTTAGTGTGAGATAAGTTACAAAACCATCCAAGTTTACTCTACTTTTCTGAATATGATTTTTTAAATTTTGAATATATTTCTATTTTGGGAAACATTAAATATATTTTGCATATTGATATATGTTTATACAATCCAGAAAATTTTCATTTACAGATATATTTAAGAGAGAGAGAGAGTAGGAGGGAGAAAATGCATGGATACATTTGTATATGAAGAAATATAGAGAAACAATACATTCTTAGAATTGTGGATTGACGATTAAGAAAGGGCCCTTGAACTGAATCATTTGAGATTCTTACTGAAAGATAAATTTGAATTGTATTTAATCAGAATTTCTGGGGCTGTGTCTTAACATGAAGATGTAACTAATGTGATTGAATCACAGTGAAGTGGGGTCTGAAAAAGAGGTCAAAGATCTATATCTGTTTAATGCATTGATCTTCCATAAAATTTAAGCTTAAAATAATATCCTTTTGCTTTAAAAACCAAATTCAGTAAAATCTCAGAGTTTTTTTAAGTATTACACCAGTGTTTGGGAAATGCGACAAGTATTAAATATTGTTTCTTAATTTTGAAAAACTGTCTCAGTACCAAACTGGCTAAGAACAGTAAGTGCAGTACTAAAATTCCATTCAAAGGTTTCTATGGGATAAGATGGTAGAGTTACGTACTTAAAGAAGGGAGGATTTGGCATTATCAATACCTTGGTGATGTGTATTAATAAGGGAGCATTAAAAGTAATTTAACTTTAAACAAAAGTAAAAATAAACAAATGAAACTACATCAAACTAAAGACTTTTGCACAGGGAAGGAAACTATCAGCAAAGTAAAAAGGATATTGAATGGGAGAAGATATTTGCAAACAATATGTCTGATAAAGGATTAACTTAAAAATATAGAAAGAGCTCATAACTCAACATTGTACAAATAACCTTATTTAAAGAAACAAAAAATGAGCTGAGAACTTGAATAGACATTTTTTCAAAGAAGTAATACGGATGGCCAAAGGGCACATGAAAAGATTTTCAATATCACTAATTATCAGAAAATTGTAAATAAAAACCATGAAGAGATATTACCTCATCCTTATTTGATTTTTTTATTGTTATTGAAAAGAAAAGAAGTAGCAAGTGTTGGTGAGAATGTGGAGAAAAGGGAATCCTTGTGCACTATTGGTGGGAATGTTAAAATGATATAGCCACTATGGAAAGTGCTATAGAGGTTCAGCAAAAAATTAAAAGTAGATATACAATATGATTCAGCAATTCCACTTCTGGGTGTTTATCTGAAGAAAATAAAAACAATATCTTGAAAAGATATATGTACTCTTATGTTCATTGCAGCATTATTTACAAAGGCAAGATATAGAAGTATACTAAGTACCCATCCATATATGAATGGATAATTTTATGCAAATAGTTGACTCATTGAAAAGACCTTGATGATGGGAACAATTGAGGGAAGGAGGAGAAGGAGACCACAGAGGATGAGATAGCTGGATGGCATCACCGAATCAATGGACATGAGTTTGGGTAAACTCCAGGACTTGGTGATGGACAGGGAGGCCTGGCATGCTGAGATTCATGGAGTCACAGAGTCGGACACGACTGAGTGACTGAACTGAACTGAACTGATATATAAAATATAGAAATACTCAGAAAGATTTTTTTCACATATATTGAATTTTACAATGTCTCCTTCATAATATATTTGTGACATTATTCATAATAAATATCTTTAGTGTGAGATAAGTTACAAAACCATCCAAGTTTACTCTACTTTTCTGAATATGATTTTTTAAATTTTGAATATATTTCTATTTTGGGAAACATTAAATATATTTTGCATATTGATATATGTTTATACAATCCAGAAAATTTTCATTTACAGATATATTTAAGAGAGAGAGAGAGTAGGAGGGAGAAAATGCATGGATACATTTGTATATGAAGAAATATAGAGAAACAATACATTCTTAGAATTGTGGATTGACGATTAAGAAAGGGCCCTTGAACTGAATCATTTGAGATTCTTACTGAAAGATAAATTTGAATTGTATTTAATCAGAATTTCTGGGGCTGTGTCTTAACATGAAGATGTAACTAATGTGATTGAATCACAGTGAAGTGGGGTCTGAAAAAGAGGTCAAAGATCTATATCTGTTTAATGCATTGATCTTCCATAAAATTTAAGCTTAAAATAATATCCTTTTGCTTTAAAAACCAAATTCAGTAAAATCTCAGAGTTTTTTTAAGTATTACACCAGTGTTTGGGAAATGCGACAAGTATTAAATATTGTTTCTTAATTTTGAAAAACTGTCTCAGTACCAAACTGGCTAAGAACAGTAAGTGCAGTACTAAAATTCCATTCAAAGGTTTCTATGGGATAAGATGGTAGAGTTACGTACTTAAAGAAGGGAGGATTTGGCATTATCAATACCTTGGTGATGTGTATTAATAAGGGAGCATTAAAAGTAATTTAACTTTAAACAAAAGTAAAAATAAACAAATGAAACTACATCAAACTAAAGACTTTTGCACAGGGAAGGAAACTATCAGCAAAGTAAAAAGGATATTGAATGGGAGAAGATATTTGCAAACAATATGTCTGATAAAGGATTAACTTAAAAATATAGAAAGAGCTCATAACTCAACATTGTACAAATAACCTTATTTAAAGAAACAAAAAATGAGCTGAGAACTTGAATAGACATTTTTTCAAAGAAGTAATACGGATGGCCAAAGGGCACATGAAAAGATTTTCAATATCACTAATTATCAGAAAATTGTAAATAAAAACCATGAAGAGATATTACCTCATCCTTATTTGATTTTTTTATTGTTATTGAAAAGAAAAGAAGTAGCAAGTGTTGGTGAGAATGTGGAGAAAAGGGAATCCTTGTGCACTATTGGTGGGAATGTTAAAATGATATAGCCACTATGGAAAGTGCTATAGAGGTTCAGCAAAAAATTAAAAGTAGATATACAATATGATTCAGCAATTCCACTTCTGGGTGTTTATCTGAAGAAAATAAAAACAATATCTTGAAAAGATATATGTACTCTTATGTTCATTGCAGCATTATTTACAAAGGCAAGATATAGAAGTATACTAAGTACCCATCCATATATGAATGGATAAAGAAGAAGATGTGCTATATAAATATAATTAAATATTACTTAGCCATAAAAAGAATAAAATTTGCAACAATAAATATGGACCAAGAGGATATTTTGCTAAGTGTAATGTCAGATAGAGAAAGACAAATATGGTATAATTTCATTTACATGTGAAGCCCAAAAAAGAAAAAAAAAAAGACACATATAAGAAAACAGAGACAGAGTTATAAATACAGAGAACAAACAGGTGACTGCCAGAGGGGTGGAGGGTTGAGGTAGCAGAGGATTAGGTAAGGGAGATTAAGAGGTACAAACTTTCAGTTACAAAAAATATGAGTCGCAGGTATGAAATGTACAGTGTGGGAAATAGAGTCAATATTTATATAATGTCTTTGTTTGGTGAAAGAAGACAACTAGGTTTATCATGGTGATCATTTTGAAATAAATGGAAACACTGAATCACTTACAATTGTCCAGGAAGCGCGATCAGTG
>SJYG01000245.1:2082818-2099756 GCA_006410535.1 Litocranius walleri | reverse complement strand
AAAAAAAAAAAAAAAGAGGAGAGAAAACAAATTTGAAAATAACTCCAAAGTTGTGCTGAACTTGGAGCAATATGGTCTCAGAAAAGTTCTGTGAAAGTAATAATAAGATAGCTATACTTCCAATTAAATTTAGGACATATATAGATTTTTTAAATTTAATTTTACTTTATTCTACTTTACAATACTGTATTGGTTTTGCCATACATTGACATGAATCCGCCACAGGTGTACAGGAGCTCCCAATCCTGAATCCCCCTCCCACTCCCACCCCATATCATCTCTCTGAATCATCCCCGTGCGCCAGCCCCAAGCATCCTGTATCCTGCACCGAACATAGACTGGCGCTTCATTTCTTACGTGGTAGTATACATGTTTCAAAGCCATTCTCCCAAATCATCTCACCCTCTCCCTCTCCCTCAGAGTCCAAAAGTCCGTTGTATACATCTGTTTCTCTTTTGCTGTCTCTCATACAGGGTCATCATTACCATCTTTGTAAATTCCATATATATGTGTCAGTATACTGTATTGGTGTCTTTCTTTCTGGCTTACTTCACTCTTTATAATCGGCTTGTTTCATCCATCTCATTAGAACTGAGTCAAATGTATTCTTTTTAATGGCTGAGTAATACTCCATTGTGTATATGTAGCACTGCTTTCTTATCCATTCATCTGCTGATGGACATCTAGGTTGTTTCCATGTCCTGGCTATTATAAACAGTGCTGCAATGAACATTGAGGTACATGTGTCTCTTTCAACTCTGCTTTCCTCAGTGTGTATGCCCAGCAGTAGGATTGCTGGGTCATAAGACAATTTTATTTGCAAATTTTTAAGGAATCTCCACACTGTTTTCCATAGTGGCTGTACTAGTCTGCTTTCCCACCAACAGTGTAAGAGAGTTCATTTTTCTCCACATCCTCTCCAGCATTTATTGCTTGTAGACTTTTGGATCACAGCCATTCTGACTGGCATGAAACAGTACCTCATTGTGTTCTTGATTTGCATTTCTCTGATAATGAGTGATGTTGAGCATCTTTCATGTGTTTGTTAGCCATCCATATGTCTTCTTTGGAGAAATGCCTATTTAGTTCTTTGGCCCATTTTTTGATTGTGTCCTTTATTTTTCTGGACTTGAGCTGCATAAGTTGCTTGTATATGTTTGAGATCAGTTGTTTTTCAGTTGCTTCATTTGCTATTGTTTTCTCCCATTCAGAAAACTGTCTTTTCACCTTACTTATAGTTTCCTTTGTTGTGCAGAAGCTTTTAATTTTAATTAGATCTTATTTGTTTATTTTTACTTTTATTTCCAGTATTCTGTGAGGTGGATCATAGAGGATCCTGCTGTGATTTATGTTGGAGAGTGTTTTGCCTATGTTCATTTAAAAGGTACCTACAAAGTCTTATACTAATATAATTACACTTTTTTGCTTTTTATCATAGAAACTTATGTTTGAAGGGATATTACTAGGGATATTTTAGGTGAAAAATCAGAAAACAATATTTCTACAAATGCTTTGAAAGAACTTACAATGCCTGTAACTACTTCATGCACTTCCAAATGCCTAGAACAGATCATATGCTGTTACTCATTACTCATTAATGACTAAAATACATAGAATAAAATATAACTGTTAGTAAATAGTCATTAATTACAAATATATTAAAAGAACCTTTCTTGTAAAACATAGTTTATAATTAGATTTTTGCTATTTTCAAATAAACACTCAAACACATTCAAACAGTAATTAATTACTCTAGGTGGAACAAAAGTTATAAAATCATTGAAATGTATACTTTTAAAATTTAAAAAGCCACTTTCACTGGCAAATAGATTTGCATAGTGGCTAATATTATGACTTCACGTAAAAATAAACGTGTTTATATTTGTGTGTGTATTAGTCGCTCAGTCTGGTCCAACTCTTTGTGACCCCATGCACTGTGGCTTGCCTGGCTTCTCTGTTTGCAGAATTCTCCAAGCAAGAATACTGGAGTGGGTAGCCATCTCCTTTAGGAGATCTTTTTGACCCAAGTGTTGAATCAGGTCTCCTGCATTGTAAGCAGATTCTTTAACATCTGAGCCAAGAAGGAAACTCCAGAATAAACATAGTTGACCATTTTAAAACTCTGGTATTTCATTTTGACATATATATATTTTATATTGATATTATTCTTATATGTGTTATCCTCAAATTTAGTGTCCAAATTTCATATAAAATTTATTATAAATAGAATTCTTACAAAAATATTATAATAAAGATGGATTTAATGAACCTACTAAATGAAACCATTTCTTCTTCATACATTCAGTACTATATAAGTGACATGATTCATTTTTATTTGATAATGTGGATATTTTGGCTAACTTTTGTACTATTGCTTTCCTTTTGAGAAACATTGAAGAATTATATTTATAACGATACTCATTGTACTGTGCTTTGCTCTCTAGTGCTTCACAGATGCTGCACTTTTACACTTCATGTCTCTGTGTCATATTTGGTAATCCTCAGAATATTTCAAAACTTATCATTGTTATTATATTTGTTATGGTGACCTGTGATCATTTTTGATGATACTATTGCAATTGTTTTGGGTACTGTACAACCATATAAGATGGCAAATGATTATTAAAATAACAAAGGATTTAGAGTATTACATAGACTTAGTTGATAAAGCCGAGGCAAAGTTTGAGAGAATTGACTCTAATTTTGAAAGAAGTTCTACTATGGTAAAAATGGTATCAAACAGCCTTGCATGCCACAGAAAAATCATTCCTGAGAGTGTTACCAACTCCAAATTTAGACTGCTTGCCACACGACAGATGAATAAATCAAGAGATGAATTGTTGGGGCAAGGAATAGAGACTATGGAGTAGATTGATGGAGTAGATTGCAGACACGTGTCTCAAAGAACCATTTTTCCTGGGTTAGAATTCAGCCTTCTTTTACACATCTCTCAATCCATTATAAAATATCTAATGTGATTCAAGTGGACCTATCTAAAAGAGATCTTAGTTTTAGTTAATTTAAACAATAAAAATTATTTTTAAAAGGTTTATTTATTTGGCTGTGCTGAGACTTTGTTGCTGTACACTGGCTTTTCTAACTGTGAAGAGTAGGGGCTACTCTTCATTGCAATATGTGGGCCTCTCGCTGTGGTGACTTCTCTTGTGGAGCATGAGATCTAGGTGCATGGCTTCAGTAGTTGCTGCGCATGAGCTCAGTAGTTGTACATGTATTTAGTTCCTCTACAGCATGTGAGATCTTCTCAGACCAGGAACAGAACCAGTGTCCCTTGCGTTGTAAGGTAGAATCTTAACCACTGGATGATCAGGGAATCCCCCCTCCCAAAAATCATTTTCCAAAAGGCAGGGTGAACAGGTACCACAGACATATAAGACTGATGGAGAATCAGGATTTTAATTTGTAGTTTCAGGATTTAGATTTAAGTCATCATCCAGATAATTCTTCATATTCTATAGGTTTAGGAGATTTTTTATTATTGATATCAAAATAAAAAGAAATTCAAAGTAGAGATGTTTAATCATAATTACTTAAGAAGAGTCTGACACATTGCTCAGATTAAATGTAGATTATATTCACAAACTGTTCCTTCTAGGTATTGACAATCTCATACCATTATAATGCCAGAAACTTAAAATAAAGAATAAGTATCTAAATTCTTTTGAAAAAAGAATAAGATAGTCTAAACTAAGAGATAATGTATTCAAATATACCTCTACATCAGCAATTAAAGAACTGTGTGTACAAGGCAAATTTTTATATATATATAAATATATATATATTTATATATATGTATTACAGATATATAGATTTATGTTTCTGTTCCTATAGTTTATCTTTATGTCCATAGCCTTCTATTTTGTTATTCATCCTCTTGCTCTGTGTCAATTTTAATATCTTTGAATCTCTCATTTCTTTTTTTAAATTTTACTTTACAATACTGTATTGGTTTTGCCATACATCAACATGAATCAATTTGCCTTGTACTGACAAAAAAAAAAAAAAAAAAAACCTGTGGATTTCCTAGTCATACAATGGCAATTCCTTGTGTGTGTGTAATGCCTAGACACTCAGAAGCTTCATTTATGAAGTGTTATACTTTTATGTGTTTGCATTTGTTTATGAAAACTGATATCTGCATAAAAGGTTTTTCTTAGCAAGACCTCACTATAAATTTTTATTTCAAGTATCCATCTAACATTTATCATCTTGAAATTGGTTCATTTTTGGTTTTTGTTCTAGGATTGCTTTCACTAATTTGGCATAGGACCTTTAATAATTCCAGTAGTAAAGAATCACACCTCTTCAGGTAGAAAAGACTCTGTTAAGGACAAACCTATGCAGCCTGAATGAGCAATTTAAATCTGGATTTGAACCATTAGATACTGCCCATTCACATCTGCATCAGTAACAAGCAACCAAGACAAGTGAGAAAAGTTACTTGGTGTCTCTAACTCACGGGTGTGACTTCCAGAGCCTGACTTTCTGAGTTAGAATCATTTCCAGCATTACTACTTGCAAAATAATTTGCTTGTGTGACTTAAGGTTAATCATTTAATCTCATGAAACCACAGGTGCCTTATTTCCAACATGGGGATAAAACACACCTATGTTATTGAGTTATGTAGGTTAAGTTCTTTAATTCATGTGATTTTTTCAATGCAATGCAAATAAAACAATTCTAGCACTGAAAATTCTTAATAAGTATTAACTGTGTCACTCAGCCATGTCTGGCTCTTTGCAACCCCATGGACTGTAGTCTGCCAGGCTCCTCTGTCCATGGAATTTTCCAGGCAAGAGTACTGGAGTGGATAGCCATTCCTTTCTCCAGAGAATCTTTGCAATCCAAGAATCCAACTTGGGTCTCCTGTATTGCAGGCAGATGCTTTACCATCTGAGCCACTATTATCTCTTAAAGAGGATTCATTCTAAACATACCTAATTATAAGAATTTTCTTTACTGCTTAAGTTATTAAGGAATGCAGTAACAATAATGACAGTTATAAATTAGGGCTCTGGAGTTACACTACCTGGGGTCTGCCACTTATTTGCTGTGTGGCCTCATTAGTTACTCAGCCTCTTTAAGCCTCTATTTTCTTTTATGTAAAATAGAGTAAATTAACAGTGAGTGCTTAACTTGTAGAGTTGTGTGAGGTATAAAAAATCAATAATTTTGATGCACTTTGTAAACAATTTATTGTATATATATTGTCATCATGGTACTATGTTTTTACTGACAAATTTTTTATTTAATTTTAAATAATTCACTGCCATTGTTTAAAAGTAGTGTGCATATGTCTATATATGTATGTAGATACATGTGCTTTTCATGAATTTTAAGTTATTTTTTTCTCTTGAAAGAAAAACAAAGTCACCTGTAAACATTTGCTGTATTCTTTCAATAAGGAGAAAACAACATAACTTTGTGTATGATTTTGATCTAACCTTTCAACTATACCATACAGTAGAGTGGCAAGATTAAACTAAGTCAGTTAACCTAAAAATGATGACAACTTCTGGCAAAATATCTCTAAAAACATAGTTATAAAAAAAATGTAATACAAAAGACAGATATTTATTAGAAATTAGCTTCCAGCAAAAAAATATGATAATATATAAAAGTTTGCAAGTTCCTAGCTCAAAAATAAAAATTAAGAATATGGTTAAAATAAAAGTTATTAAAATTCCCTTCTCCAGAGAGATACCACAAAATAATAGGCAGAAGCAAGTAAGAAGTGAAATAGCTACAACAACAAATAATAGGCAGCCAGAAATTTACATAAGAAAGCTAGATGGAAAAGAGCCACAGTGAAGAAAATAAAAGAAATATTATAAAGGTATGTATTTTAAATAGAGAACATATTTAAATCCCATCTTGAGAAATAAGTCACATCGTACTTAATGCAGTAACAAATTTGGAAAGGTAATTATAGTACATCACATGCCAGTTTATTAATAAATTTTCTTTATGCCAACCATTTAAGTGGGCAGAAGTGTTTTGAATAGTTTTTCACTTTCTTCATCTTGACTGAGCTCCACTATATTTAGCTGAATGCTGTTTATCACTTCTCAATAAATTTGTAGCCCATTGCATTATTTTTCCTCCTTGTCTTTCATTTGTGAGCTACCCTGGGTTATTTTACAAGGATAGTGTGAACATAAGATAACACACATTTTCATCTCATTTGATGGTCTGAAAGAATTGCCTAGCGTGGTAGTAATTTGCATTTTGGTTCCATTATAATGTGAATAATTCTGGTCATTATATATTGAAAAGAATTAGATATTAAGAAATGGACATGTGAAGCATACAAAAAGTTGTTTTCTGCAATCTTTTGGAGCACAGACTCAGGCTCTGAGTTAATTTTTTCTCTTAATCATCCCTTTCCTTTTTCTCCCCTTCTAAGTTTAGGTTGCTAAGATTGATAGAGAAAAACACACTCTGTTACTGATGGCTGTACCAAGTGGTTCTGATATAATGACATACGTAATTGGAATATTACAGATCTGGTGAATAATTTTGCTTATGTAATTCTTGATAAAAAAAAAAAGGTTTTATTGCAACTTAAATGTTCCTTATACATTTATATTTTATTTTCCCATTTATCACACCAATAACTGAGATTGTCACTTTTCAGGTAACTAAAGTTTTTCCTTCTCTTCTTTGGACCATATTGATAATTTTACTTCATCATATTGTATACTTACTGCAAATTTAACTTATAAAAGAACTAAAATAATTAAAAATAGTCTCCATATTTTATAGATGACCATCGATAGTTTTTTTATTTCTTGGCATTGAATAAGACAGCTGAAAATCTTTTTTTTTTTTTTTTTGCTGTTTTTATTCACTGAAAAATTAGAAATATTTTCCTTTCAATAAAAGGATTTCTGTATTATCCTTTCAACAATAGATGCCATACAATGAATGTTAAGGGTAAGTTAGAAACTGTTCTCAGCTGTGAGTTGTGTTATTACAGTCAATCTGTATAGCCAACTTATAAGATAGTTAGGCATGATTACCTGGAGAAGGGAATGGATGCCCACTCCATTATTCCTGCCTAGAGTATTCCATGAACAGAGGAACCTGGCTGGCTACAGTCTTTGGGATTACAAAGAGTCAGACAGACTGAGCAACTGACACTTTCAACTTCCACTGTCAGAATTTATTTACTCTTATTGATGAAGACATAGAGTCACAGATACATTGAGAGTTTAATCTTGTACTCACAGAAATGTGAAAGTGAGAATTTGAACCTAGGCAGATGGAAGCCTAAGCCTGGAGAGTTAAAACTAGCCATATCTTCTTAAAATCTCTCAATATTTCATTATACAACTAAACCAT
The DNA here is from genome assembly GCA_006410535.1 of Litocranius walleri. Classification (NCBI taxonomy): domain Eukaryota; kingdom Metazoa; phylum Chordata; class Mammalia; order Artiodactyla; family Bovidae; genus Litocranius; species Litocranius walleri. The sequence goes on along the minus strand of SJYG01000245.1, from coordinate 2,092,393 downwards.
GACCTATTTAACTTGACTTTGGTCAGTAGACTTTTTTTAATTTAACAAACCTACTGTGAGAAATTCTAGATATATTTCCAGAGTATTAATATATTATTTAAGTTGTAAACTTCTATAAAGTAATTATAATATCATATTTTAATTTAATTTGTATTCCTTGAATTGCAAGTGAAGTAAACTGTTAATGCAATTTTACTGGTAAATTTAATTGTTGTTACTGTTCTTCTGTGAATACATTTTATAAATTTTCAGATTTCTCTATCTAGGTTTGATTCTATCCTGACTGAGTTCTTCCTAAATTCATAAAGGACAGGAACATAGTCTCCCTGTGTCCTCTCTTTCTTTCTAGAGAAAAGTTTGAATTAACTTGTTTAAAGAAAATGAGATATATTTGTGTGTGTGTGTGTATATATATATATATATATATATATATATATATATATGCATGTATGTATGAAAATTAAGAAAAAATAGAGAAAGAAGAAGAAAGAAGGAAAAATGAAGGACAGAGAGAAGGAAGGAAAGAAATGATCACCATGTGAGATGATAGTTGTGTTAATTAGCTTGATGTGATTATTCCAGAATGTATATTTATATGAAAGCATCAAGTTGTACAGCTTAACTGTAATGTTCACTTGCCAATCACACCTCAAAGAGCTAAAAAGTGTAAAAAATAATCAAGGAGAGTTTATATGTCCAGTTATAGCCAGGCTTTCTCTATGGTGTTTTATATATACATATTTTAGGATAATTTAAAATATTAAAATATAAGTAACATGAATAAATGAGTAGGGATTACAAGTATTCAGGAATAGTAACTCAACTGTAAAATTATAAATTCCCTTTGAATTATTTTATAATGCATAACAATCAAATTTAAAAATCGATATAAATTTTGGAGGAGGAAACAGCTAACCAAATAATTCTAAAGTTCATTTTGCAAAGTAAGTGAATGATAAACAAATACACATAAGCATGAAAATTCAAGGAAAAGGAAATTGACAAAAAGGTATACTACTAGAAAAATAAAGTATAATATACAACTATAGTAACTGAAGCTTTGTAGAAAAGAGGAATAGATGAATCAATTAAAAATAACTGATCTAAAAAATTATAAATATATGAGATAATTTATTATAAGATAGAGATAAAATTGATGTTAGCAAAGGTAAGTTTCACTCTCCAATAAATGATATTGGGAAAAGTTATAAATAATGTGGAAATGACAGTAATAATAATAATGATAATAATGTTTCATCACTATATTTATCATAATTCTGGATTATGCACACATTATACTCCAATTTGTGTATAATTATCCTCATCAATTTGCATTTTGTAGAAATGCATTCTTCAAAATCTAGAAAGATATGTTGTCACATAATAATGAAAGAGTTCTTTGGTTAAAAAAAAATACCAAAAGTAAACGCTAAATGGCATGCTTCAAATATGTATCACATCTGACAGATAAAGGCTAATTAAATCTAAAAGATAAATAGCAGTTATAAATCAAGATAGTAAAAAGAAATAACCATTTCTATAAAAAAGAAGGAAAATACATGAATCAGCATTTCATATAAAACAAGCACATTCAATTAATATATGAAAACTATTTCTTAATTAAGAATTGAAAATTAAAGCATGAAGAGACATCAATATTCATTTATCCTATTGTCACGGTATTCAATATACAGACATTTGGGTGCTGATCATGTGTGTGAAAGCCCATGGAAGTGGGAGAGTGTCCATGTTGGGGAGAGAGGCCAGGTGTAAGAAGGAAGTGTGACTGACCCACTTAAGGTTTTAAAGCCCAGCCAAAAGAAGAGTGGATGGGTCATTTCTTCAAACCTTGCATCTTGGGAATAAGCAGTCTCCATGTTTAAAACCATTCCTCAAATTCAGGAGTCACATATCAATATCTTCCATGAAAAGATGCTTAGCATCATTAATCATCAAGAAATTCAACTTAAAACTACAATGAGATATCAACTCATATCAGTCAGAATAGCTATGATTCAAAGACTATTATTAATAAATGCTGGCAAGGATTCATTAAAAAAAAGGAACCCTTGTATAGTGTTGGTAGGAATATACATTGGTGCAACCACTATGGAAAACAGCATGCAAGTTTTTCAAAAACTGACACAGCAATCCCATTCCTGAGTATATATCTGATAAAAACACAATCTGAAAATACACATGCCCCTCATTGTTCATAACAGCACTGCAGTCGCCAAGCTAAGGAAGCAACCTAAGTGTCCATCAACAGATAAATGGATAAAGAAGATGTGGTATACATGCATAATGGAATATTACACAGCCAAAAAATGAATTTCTACCATTTACAAAAAAACATGGATTTGGAAGCTACTATGCTAAGTGAAATAAGGAAGACAAAGAAAGACAAATATCATATGATATCAGATATATGGGAATAAAAATAAAATAAAATAAATAAATTTAGTGAATATAACAAAAAGGAAACAGACTCACACATACAGAGAACAAACTAGCGGTTCCCAGTGGGGAGAGAGTAGAGGTGAAGGGCAATATAAGGGTAGGGGATAACAGACAGAAATGTATAAAATAAATAGACAAGAATAAAAGTTTGACACAAGGAATGTAGCCAGTATCTTACAACTATAAGTGGAATAACCTTTAAAAATTGTGAATCACTATGTTGTTCACCTAAAGCTTATATAATATCGTACACTAATTGTACAACAATAAGAAAATTAAAGAGAGTAGGTAGAATCTAAAGCATATATTAATAAAGTTATTCATCTTTCTTTTGTAATTCAGGACTTTTTTTAAATTTGAGTATAATTGTTGTATACTGTTGTTTTAGTTTCTGCTCTGTAACAGAGTCGGTTATATGTATACACATATGACCTCCCTTTTAGACCTACCCCCAACCATCCCGCCCCTCTAGCTCATCACAGAGCACTGAGCTGAGCTCCCAGTGCTGTACAGTAGCTTCCTACTAGCTACCTATTTTACACATACCAGTGTATTTATGTCAATTCTAATCACCCAGTTCATCTCACTCTCCCTTTTGCCCCCAACCCTTGTCCATATGTCCATTCTCTAAGTCTGCTTATCTAGTTCTGTCCCTGCAAATAGGTTCTTGATAAAATGCAGGATGATTAGAATCTAGCCAGTTTGTTGGAAACCAGCGAGTATAAGGAATAAGGTATAATGCTATAAAGAAAAGTGCCAGGTGGAAATAATGAGGTAAAAGGAGAGCAGTTCTTTGGTGCCCAGGAATGGACAAAGAAAGAGTTCAGAGCTAGGTGGGCAGGCTTTTTACTGTACTCTTCAGGAGTTACTCCCTTCTTTTGCTTAATTGATAATGAGGAACATAAGATCATCATCTATTTTGGATTATCTTTACTGATGCCCTTCATTGGCAGACTATGAAGAATTCTTTTTTCTTTTTTTCTCACTTTTTAGAACCATTTTATGGCTTGTTGAGACAAAATTAAACTGCAAAATGTTTCCATTGTGCACTTATGTTTAAGGTATATGTAACTGTTTATGTAATACATGTTTTCCCAATTTGTAAATGAAAGTGAAATTTTCTTAAAAAAAAAAAAAAAACTCCCAAGGACAGTAGTCCCTTAGATGGTGAAGCTCATTATTAGATAAGGCAGGAAATAGGACCTTAGCCTCAACTTCTTATATATTTTCTTGTAAGTGGCTTTCTTAGAACTAGCTTCTCTCTGGCCTAGATAGAATAGGAGAAAAGCGTTTACGTCCTTGACCCCATGGACCCTGGACTGTAGCCCACCAGGGTCCTCTGTCCATGGGATTCTCTGGGCAAGATTGCTGGAGTGGGTTTACCTTGCCTCATCCAGGGGATCTTCCTGATCCAGGGATTGAACCTGGGTCTTCTGCATTATAAACAGATTCCTTACCATCTGAGCTACCAGGAACTCAGAAAACTAGTACTATGAAAGTTTTAGTCATTCAACCATGTCCAGCTCTTTGTAACCACACGGACTGTAATTTGCCAGGCTCCTCTGTCCATGGAATTCTCTAGGCAAGAATACTAGAGTGGGCATCCATTCCTTTCTCCAGGGGATCTTCCCAACCCAGGGATCCAATCCACATCTCCTGCACTGTGGGCAGATTCTTTATTGCCTGAGCCACAGCTCTCTTACTTTAAAATATATATATACCTGGCTGTACTGAATCTTAGTTGCAGCACATAGGCTCTAGTTCCCTGACCAGGGATCAAAAACGTACACTCTTCATTGGGAGTACGGAGTTTTAATCACTGGACCAGCAGGCCAGTCCCCTATATGACTGTCTTTAAAACATGTAGTAAATGATAACTCCTTTCTTCAGCTTTGGCTCTTAGTCACTAATGGTGTTTCAAGTTCCGCAAAATCAGAGTAACAATAAAAACCTTAATCCACACCACTGTATGTACTGATCTATTTGGAGTCTCTTAGGCAAATAACATGAAATGAGGAAGTTACTCATTTAGAATAGCTAAATGACTCTTAATTCACATCTATAGTTAGACTCAGTTTCAATCTGTAGTTCATTGCATATGTTTCTCTACTTCAGTTTATAGAAATTGCATTACTTGTCATGTATAATTCCAGAAATGGGACACAGAGGTAAGTAAAGGGGAAAATGCCTGATTGCACTCCAAGTGTTTGGTTTTTCTTGAGCAGTCTCTGCCTTTGCCACTAATCTGCCTCCTTTTGAGATTATTTACATCTAATGTTACTGGGGTATTAAAAGTATTAGCAGTGACAACATTCTCCACAGAAACTTTAGGAGAGAAAGAAACAGCGTTTGAGGGAAATGCAGCTACCACACAGTAAAAAGTCTGGACCTTGAGACTGAGAATTGTCAAGTTGTCTCATCTCAAATAGGCCTGTTCACCAGCTTGCCTGTACTTGAGAGGGACACTGACTTTCCTGACCTCTCTGTGTACCTTAATCCCTGCCTTGTTGCTGCTGTATTTGATATTGACCTGCCACTAGACTGTCAAAATTTTTCTAACCAGACATTAGCTTGATGACTCCCTGCCACTTTACACTCTATGTGAGGGGACCCTGACAAAAGACTGCATAAACCAAATCTCACAAGAGTACTTTAAACCCATGACTAAAACTGCCTTGCCTGTCAAAAAAATCTGTTCCCACTGGGAGAAAGCATTTTCTTCATTGGTTACATCTCCCACTGATTGGTTGCAAGGATTTAAGAACAAAATACAGTTCTTTGAGAACGGCAGAATAATTTTTTCCTTCAGTTTCCATTTCGACTCTGGCAAGATTACCTGTGATGTGCTGTGCTGTGCAGTGCTTAGTCATGTCCGACTATTTGTGGCCTCATAAATTATAGCTGGCCAGGCTACTCTGTCCGTGGAATTCTCCAGGCAAGAATACCAGAATAGGTTGCCTTGCCTTCCTTCAGGCGATCTCCCTGATCCAGGAATCGAACCAGGGTCTCCTGTATTGCAGGTGGATTCTTTACCAGCTGAGCTACCAGGGAAGTCCACCTGTGATACACACTAAATCATATAGCTGTGTGTTGTGGACATCAATAGGAAAAAGCAAGGAATTGAATGAAGATGACCTAAACACTAAGCATGTACCAAAACTGGATGTATTAGTTGTTTTGTTAATGAGACATTGCAAGAGAAACAGGATCTATGTGAGTTTTTAAGAAGTTGAGAAACCTGTATGAAGGTCAAGATGCAACAGTTAGAACTGGACATGAAACAACAGACAGGTTCCAAATAGGAAAAGTACATCAAGGATGTCTATTGTCACCCTGCTTATTTAACTTATATGCAGAGTACATCATGAGAAACACTAGGCTGGAAGAAGCACAAGCTGGAATCAAAATTGCTGGGAGAAATATCAATAACCTCAGATATGCAGATGACACCACTCTTATGGTAGAAAGTGAAGATGAACTAAAAAGCCTCTTGTTGAAAGTTAAAGAGGAGAGTGAAAAAGTTGGCTTAAAGCTCAACATTCAGAAAACGAAGATCATGGCATCTGGTCCCATCACATCATGGGAAATAGATGGGGAAACAGTGGAAACAGTGTCAGACTTTATTTCTGGGGGCTCCAAAATCACTGCAGATGGTGACTGCAGTCATGAAATTAAAAGACACTATTTCTTGGAAGAAAAGTTATGACCAACCTAGATAGCATATTAAAAAGCAGAGACATTACTTTGCCACCAAAGGTCCATCTAATCAAGGCTATGGATGTGAGAGTTGGACTGTGAAGAAAGCTGAGTGCCGAAGAATTGATGCTTTTAAACTGCTGTGTTTTTCTTTCTGGCTTATTTCACTCTATATAATCGGCTCCAGTTTCATCCATCTCATTAGAACTGAGTCAAATTTATTCTTTTTAAGGACTGAGTAATACTCCATTGTGTATATGTACCACAGCTTTCTTATCCATTCATCTGCCGATGGACATCTAGGTTGTTTCCATGTTCTGGCTATTATAAACAATGCTGCAATAAACATTGGGGTACATGTGTCTCTTTCAATTCTGGTTTCCTCGGTGTGTATGCCCAGCAGTGGATTGCTGGGTCATAAGGCAGTTCTATTTGCAATTTTTTAAGGAATCTCCACACTGTTTTCCATAGTGGCTGTACTAGTTTGCATTCCCACCAACAGTGTAAGAGGGTTCCCTTTTCTCCACATCTTCTCCAACATTTATTGCTTGTAGACTTTCTGATCACAGCCATTCTGACTAGCATGAAACAGTACCTCACTGTGGTCTTGGTTCGCATTTCTCTGATAATGGGTGATGTTGAGCATCTTTTCACGTGTTTGTTAGCCATCTGTATGTTTTCTTTGGAGAAATGCCTATTTAATTCTGTGGCCCATTTTTTGATTGGATCGTTTATTTTTCTGAAGTTGAGCTGCATAAGTTGCTTATATATTTTTGAGATTAGTTGTTTGTCAGTTGCTTCATTTGCTATTGTTTTCTCCCACTCAGAACTCAGAAGGCTGTCTTTTCACCTTACTTATAGTTTCCTTTGTTGTGCAGAAGCTTTTAATTTTAATTAGATCCCATTTTTTGCTTTTATTTCCAGTTTAGCCATCTGTATGTTTTCTTTGGAGAAATGCCTATTTAATTCTGTGGCCCATTTTTTGATTGGATCGTTTATTTTTCTGAAGTTGAGCTGCATAAGTTGCTTATATATTTTTGAGATTAGTTGTTTGTCAGTTGCTTCATTTGCTATTGTTTTCTCCCACTCAGAACTCAGAAGGCTGTCTTTTCACCTTACTTATAGTTTCCTTTGTTGTGCAGAAGCTTTTAATTTTAATTAGATCCCATTTGTTTATTTTTGCTTTCATACTGACAGATATATATGGAATTTAGAAAGATAGTAATGATGACCCTGTATGTGAGACAACAAAAGAGACACAGAGGTAAATGGACTTTTGGACTCTGTGAGAGAGGTAAAGGGTGGGATGATTTGGGAGAATGGCATTGAAACATGTTTACTATCATGTAAGAAACGAAGCTCCAGTTTATGTTCGATACAGGATACAGGATGCTTGGGGCTGGTGCACGGGGATGATCCAGAGAGATGATATGGGGTGAGAGGTTAGAGGGGGTTTCAGGATTGGGAGCTCGTGTACACCTGTGGCTGTTTCATGTCAATATATGGCAAAACCAATACAGTATTGTAAAGTAGAATAAAGTAAAAATAAAATTTTTAAAAAAATAAAAAAAATAAACTGTTGTGTTGGAGAAGATTCGTGAAGAGTCCCTTGGACTGCAAGGAGATCCAACCAGTCTATTCTGAAGGAGTTCAGCCCTGGGATTTCTTTGAAAGGAATGATGCTAAGGCTGAAACTCCAGTACTTTGGCCACCTCATGCGAAGAGTTGACTTATTAGAAAATATTCTGATGCTGGGAGGGATTTGAGGCAGGAGGGGAAGGGGATAACAGAGGATGAGATGGCTGGATGGTGTCACTGACTTGATGGACGTGTATCTGAGTGAACTCTGGGAGTTGGTGATGGACAGGGAGTCCTGGTGTGCTGCGATTCATGGGGTAGCAAAGAGTTGGACACGACTGAGCAACTGAACTGAACTGAAGCAAAAATCAGCACAGATTTCAAATATCTATAAGGAAAACTGAAAAGATTACTACAAAATTGCTTTTCCTTGATAACTAAGGCTCTATATCTGTCAAACATTTGGAATGCATACAATAACTCATTAAGAATAGACAAGATTAGAGTCATAGAGGAATATTAAGCCACCTATAAAACCTCTTTTTTATTAAATAGAGGGAATAGAATATATTTTGCTATTGTGAAAAGGAGTCATTCTGCAGTGCATACACACAGAACACAAAAATAATGCATATTTTGGTTTTTGGAATTGTTTCCATCTGAAATTATGTACAACAAATTCTCATTTTTCATGGTCTTGATGTTCCTAAATTCTACTTCTCAATGTTAATTAAAATCACTCCTCACCAAATATGGCCAAGATTTGTTAGTTAAAATTATTCCTCCCTCAAAAATATGGTCCAAAATTGTTACCTAGGTGTCTTAACTGTACTCAGTTGCATAAAGCACACATTTCACAGCTAGTTCTCCAAAGCAGGCATCACTTCATAAGTTACCTGTTCATTATGATTACTGACAGTTGTGCAATTCAGAGCTGGATGACAATTGATCATTGCCTATTTTTTGCTCAGTCCAACAAAGACATAAAACATGGAATTGTGTTGCCTTTTGGTGTCCCAGTGATAAACCCAAGTGACATTTTACAAAAATGGATAACTAAAAGAAAGAAGTGGCCAACCAAGATAAAAGTTCAGCAAAGAAAAGCCAACACTGGAAGTGCAATCAAATATAAGGTAAAGGGAGTTACAGAAGAAATGCAACCATGGGAATGTTTTTTTTTTTTTAATTTATTTATTTATTTTTTTAATTGCAATACTTTATTTGTTTTGCCATACATTGACATGTATTAGCCACAGGTGATCACAATCTCCCAATGCCAAAGCCCCCTCCCACCTTCCACCCCACACCATCTACCTGAATCATCCTGTGCACCAGCCCCATGCATCCTGCATCCTGCATTGAACATAGACTGGCGCTTTGTTTCTTACAAGATAGTATACGTTTCAATGCCATTCTCCCATACCATCCCACACTTTCCCTCTCCCCCAGAGTCCAAAAGTCCGTTCTATACCTCTGTATCTCTTTTGTTGTCTCACATATAGGGTCATCATTACTATCTTCTAAATTCCCTATATATGTGTCAGTATACTGTATTGGTGTTTTTCTTTCTGGCTTACTTCACTCTGTATAATCGGTTCCAATTTCATCCATCTCATTAGAACTGAGTCAAATTTATTCTTTTTAAGGGCTGAGTAGTACTCCATTGTGTATATGTACCACAGCTTTCTTATCCATTCATCTGTTGATGGACATCTAGGTTGCTTCCATGTCCTGGCTATTATGAACAGTGCTGCGATGAACATTGGGGTACATGTGTCTCTTTCAATTCTGGTTTCCTCGGTGTGTATGCCCAGCAGTGGGATTGCTGGGTCATAAGGCAG
>SJYG01000245.1:2018152-2081501 GCA_006410535.1 Litocranius walleri | reverse complement strand
CAAAAAGCTGGTTCTTTGAAAGGATAAATAAAATTGACAAACCATTAGCCAGACTCATCAAGAAACAAAGAGAAAAAAATCAAATCAACAAAATTAGAAATGAAAATGGAGAGATCACGACAGACAACTCAGAAATACAAAGAATCATAAGAGACTACTATCAGCAACTATATGCCAATAAAATGGACAACTTGGAAGAGATGGACAAATTCTTAGAAAAGTACAACTTTCCAAAACTCAACCAGGAAGAAATAGAAAATCTTAACAGACCCATCACAAGCATGGAAATTGAAACTGTAATCAGAAATCTTCCAGCAAACAAAAGCCCAGGTCCAGACGGCTTCACAGCTGAATTCTACCAAAAATTTCGAGAAGAGCTAACACCTATCTTACTGAAACTATTCCAGACAATTGCAGAGGAAGGTAAACCATGGGAATGTTGATACTGCAACTGTTCTAGAGACTGGAGTCAGGAAATTTTAGAGAAGGTGAATTTATTCATTGAAGATGATTGGGACAAAAATGATAAAGACATTTCAGAGAAACTGATGCCAGTCAAAATTTCACATAAAATAAACACTCAAAGATGTGACAATAAAAACTCAAAGGGTAAAATATTAGAAGCTGATCTAACTTTAAAATAGAATATGGCAATTTATAGAAAAAATGCTCACTCTACCTTGTAAATTATATAATGAGATGAAGAGAACAAGGTTATTCTTTTATATGTGGTGTTAATTATTTATATACTTAACAAAGTAATAAAATCTTTTAATTCTCCATGTTATTATAGAGTTTAGTCTGTCCAAGAAAAAAGATGAGTAGTTGGAATTTTTACACCAAAATCTATAATCAGAAAGAAAGTTTTGTGTCAATTCCTTGAGGCATGTACAGGATAGGAAACAGAATCAAGCAAAAGCAGCAAAAATCAGGTACTAAGTTAGATTGCATACAATTGCATAACTGAACTGAATATGGCCATACAAAGCAGTCTTCAAAAATCATTATCAATTTCAACTTTTATAAACGTTTTAACCTTTCTGGACAAATTCCATTTATCCAGGAAAGTCGATCAATAGTTATTTGTTAATAACTTTATTTCAAAATTTTATAAATACAGTCATTTTTATTTTAAAATATATAGACTTAAAATAGGTAATTAAAAATGAACTATTTACTACATAGACTTGTTTCAGTTTTCCATCATTTTAATAAAGAACTTACAAAGTTTAAAAGGAGAAGATATCTGATGAGTTTGATGAAATGCCTAGATGAATGTTATCAAATGTTTAGACGCCCACTTAGTTATCCTTTTCATATATACTTTTGACTGGAATAGAACTGATCAGAAAATTAACTAACAATAGAACTTTTAAAGCTCAGTTTTTGTATGGGTTATTTTATATAGTGCTTAGTCATTTAAGCATGAAATAACTTGATTAAAGGGAAGAATGAACAAATAAATATTTTTAGTACATTGGCAAAATCACTGATTGACATATGGAAAAACTAATGAGTCCTACTGGATAAAGTATTACAGCAAGCTACTTTATTTCATCATGTGACTGCTAACTAAGACTAAGAAAATAAATTCAGATTTTTAAACTGTGAAGTTTTCAATTCTTGGCAATCAGAAAAAAATGTGTCTACTTTCTCATTTCACCATTATAAATGAAATACATTTATAAAGCAACATAAGCATCTATAAAATGGAAGAAGATAGATTAATTTATGCTTAGTACAGTATATGAATAATTGGTTAAGAGTTAATTTTGAAGTGCAAGCTTATAAGATCAAATCAGGAAACAAAATCCTGATTGTGGAGAAATATATTTTTCTTAACTTATCAGCAAATTAATTGTCCATAAAATATACTTTGTCTAATATCAGTCAGAGTAGGATTCATTATATTTAAGAAGAAAAATATTAGCTTGAACTAAATGCTTTACTTAAAAAATTCAACATTACTTTCAACCTTTCTTATTAGGTATGAAAGCCATTAGGTACCTAGACAGTTATATATGATTGGTACAAAAAGCTACAATTAGAAAAGGAATTTTCCAGCACAAGCTGTGTTTCAGTTCCTATTCCCTTAAGATCCTTAACAGATGTGGAGAGTAGAAGGAAGGCTTTTAGTTTTGTTGTATTTGGAGGAACACCAGGTCCTTTCATTAAAATGAAATGTCAGTCCTAGAGCTATTTCCACCAGGGAAATGGCTTCATAGTCATTTATAATAGCAGCAGAGAACTCAAGTGTGGCCATTGAAACACACGTCACTATTTCCATGAGAAAAATACAATAATAAGATGTGCCATTTTACAAAACAACTACTCCTTACTGAATCTTTAAAGAAGATATATATTTAATTTCCTTGGGGATGGATATTATCTTTCTAAAAAGAATATTCTAACTGAAACAATGCAGAAATTTATGGAAAGCCAAAAATTAAAATTCAAGACATGTCATTTCAACAGTTTAAACCAGAAAATACACAATAAGTGCCTTGTTAATCTAAGATGCTTCAAGTTATAACTTGAGTGAACAAAGGAAATTTTACTTAACTTTTGAAATTTGATAACATTTTTCCACAATGCTGAAGATCAAAAGCCACATGTAATTGTGCAAAAATATTTGAATAAAAATCACCTTTGAATTCTCCTAATACATGCTTTTTATGATCATTTCAGTTTTGCAAAGTTGTATATATTTATTAATGTCATATGGATCTTCTCATAGGTTATACACAGAGGTGGTTGTCTCCTGGCTGTATGAGTCTACTTTATTTATTATTTCCAATTATAGTTACATTTTTTCTCCTGACAAATACATCCTATGCAACATAACAAAGTTAAATTTAAATAGAAGCTCCCAATGTTTAGGAAATATACAGTTAAAAGTGTTTGACGATGTTTTAATGAACTATGGATTGAAACAGCAGAAAAATATGTTCTGATTTGAACTTCACTTTTTGATATCCATTGTCTATCTAAATATTAATCAAAATTAAAGACAATACTTTAAATTAGCTATGTTAATTAAGTACCTAAACACAGTTATAGATGATTGGCAAAGGCAATGGGCAAAGGCAAAGTAAGCAAAGGCAAATTTTCAGGCCCTGCCAAGATTTTAAATAATAATTTCAAATACTGAAAATAACATACCCATTGAAGAATTTGGGGGAAATTTTCTTTAGACAAGTTTTAGGCTTTAGAGAGAGTTCTAAATTCTATAATATTCCAAGAAATAAGACAAGAATAAACAGAGGAAGACAGAATGATGGACAAGAGAGATATAGAAGAGTACTCTTAGTCTTCAGGTTACTAAAAATATCCTTTAAAAAATACAATATACCTATAATTGTACAGACTTACTCTGATATATTGTATTACAGTGAAATAAAGAGACAGCCAACTTTCAGGTTAAAGAGGTATTTATGTAAGAAGACTTCTACATATTTGATATGCTAGATTTTAATAGGAGATATGACATTATAGCTAGTGATACCAATGAAAGCAAAACAAGGAGGACAGGTGTCAGTGTCCTTCTGATAAATGGATGTACTAGGTTGTCTCATGTAGCCAAAGTTCAAAATGGATGATCAGGCAACCCAGCACCTACACCAAGAGCAGAGTAGACCTGGCTGGAAGGGAGGAAGTCAAAGTTCAAGGCCAGGAGAACTGGTTTCCCTGAGATGCCTCTCACCTGTGCACTGCAGTGAGGACTCTGAAGACCAGCACCCCTACTGCTGATAAAATGGCCTGTGGAACCAGAATAGTGGTCTTCACTTGAGGGCCTCTGACTGCTTTGTCTCTGTGCTTTATAGACTAGCATGATTATTCAGGGACCTACAGTTGCCAAGGAGAAATGCCCCAGCCGCTCTTGGAGTAGAGCATCTGAACCTTCACCTGCTCAGTTACATTTTATCATAGAAACCAAGGAAAATAGCTAGGAATGACAGTGAAGGAAATTCAATCTGTGATAAAGAGTTGTCAGACCCTACAAGAGCAAGACATTAAAGAAGATTTGGGCTTTATTTTAGTTAGGAGGTCAAAGATGGAGGCATATACAGATGAAGGCATATACACTATTAGAAGTCATTCAAAGTGAAATGAAACTCATGACACTGTATACCATTGAGACATTGAGGATAAAGTGTTTAGCTGTTTCAGTAGCATGTTGGATTCACAAGGCAAATACACATTATTTAGATGCTTACTGAATACAAGTAATGATTCAGGTGTGGAAATGCTTATTATTTACAATATCAAAATCTAGTTGATGTTTTATAAAGAGGACACTTAATAAATGTTTTCCAGAACTGTTGATTTTCTTTCTAGATTTTGTTCTTTTTATTCCAGAGGGTGTGGAAACAGATCTACTGGAGAACTCTGAGAGATCTATGGATTCATTAAATTTATTGAGGTATTTGATTACCAAAAATCTTGAAAACGAAAAGCTGGATTATGGATAGAATTTAGGAATGTTTGAAGAATATTTTCTTAAACTCACTTCATAGAGTGAGTTTTAATATGTTAAAAGCCCATTGTGAAACAGAAATTAAAAACAGCCAAGAAAACAGCCAAAAAGTCCAGAAGAGTAAAGATCTTTTTCAATAAACTTCAATGGAGAGAAGAGCCCTGATATGCTTCCTGAAATATCATTTAAGGTTTTATGTTCAAGTCTTTCACATTTGATTGTGAAATTGTTCTGGACTGAATAGAAAAATAGATTAATATATTACAATAAAAAACAAAGCTTTTCTCTGAAGAGTATATTTGGACAACCTAGTTTTTACAACCCAAATAAACATTAGGACTTCCCTAGTGGTTCAGTAAAGAATACAGGAGACCACCTGCAGTGCAGGGACCTGGGTTCCATCCTTGGTTAGGAAGATCTTTTGGAGAAGGAAATGACAAACCATTTCATTATTTTTGCCTGGAGAATTCCATGAACAGAGGGGCCACGGGGTTGCAAGGGTTGGACATGACTGAGCCCTAAACTACCACTACCAAAACACTACATATTCCATTTCAACATTTAATATATTTATACACTTTGAAAGTGAAAGTCACTCAGTCTTATCCGACTCTACCCAGGTCTCCTGTATTGCAGGCAGAGATTTTACCATCTGAGCCACCAGGAAAGCCATTGTATGTTTTTCTGTTAAGCAATTACTGTTAGAAAAATAAATGTGCTTTTAAATATGTTTAAATAAAAATTAAACATATTTTAAGGTGAAAAGAAAACATATAGCTGAATCTTGCATATTGAACAATGTTACACATACAGAAAACATTAACTCTGTAGAGAAATAGGCATGCTATTGGTAACTGTCTAATATAATAAATGGATTAGTCTTCCAGTCAATAGTTGATCATTAAGTGCAAGTAAATAATTTTGGTTATTGGCACGGGAATACATCAATAAGTTCACTGTTCAAACTGGTACTAAGCAGTTAATAAGCATATATGAACCTATTACAAATAGCAGTTCTCTTAAATAATGCTACTTACAGCAACGTGGGTGGACCTATTCAGTTTCAGACAGAGAAGGAGAAATATTATATGACATCTCTTATATGTGGAATCTCAAAGGAGAGGATACAGATGAATGTAACAAAACAGAAAATGAACTTACAGTTGCCAAGGGGAAGGTGTATTTAGAGATTTGGGGAAGGTCAGGTACATGCTGCTATATTTAAAGTGGATAACCAGTGAGGACCACTGTACAGCACATGGAACTCTGCTCAATGTTATGTAGCAGCCTGGATGAAAGGGAGGTTTGGGGAAGAATGGATACTTGTATAGATATGGCTAGGTCCCTTTGCTGTTCACCTGAAATTATCACAATATTGTTAATTGGTTATATACCAATACAAAATAAATAAATAAGTAAAAAATAGCAATTTTCACTTTAACTGACTGTTTTCAACCCTGCCCATTACTCTGCAAGCATTTTAGGACATTAGCCAAATTTACATAAACATTAATACTATGAAGGATAGCAGGATGTCCCATCCTGAAATATACCTTTTGGCTTAAAGATTATTTTGAACTGTTTGGAGAAACAGCAGACATTGAAGGAGATCTGAAAATAGAGGAGAAATTTATCCTTTTGTAAGAGAAATTAACATTTATAGAAGATATGTCCATTGCTAAGGGTGTCTTTGTCTTTGAACCAGGAAGAGAAAGATAATTCTAAATCATAAAAGAATCTAATCAACAGAGAATGAACAGACTTAAATCCATTACAAACCTAATCCTTGTTTGGCTTACTTTTCCTGGCACACTGTCAACAACTGGCCTTCCCTACAACCTTCCCTTTTTGTCTTTAGCTTTGTGACTTAGGCCACAGAATTACTCATTTAGGGACATGAGCATCTTCTTGCACCCAAATTTTCCTACATTTAGTGTAGGCTGTTTTCTTGACAGCAAAGCATTTCTCATAAGTGCAGGCTGACTTCAGTTTAGGTTTGTGACATGGGCCAGGCCACTGGTGTGGTCTTCTATTTGTAGGTCCTTAAATACAAATAATATTAAGAAAATTTACATTTTAAGAAAAAAATATTTTTACATTTTATGAAATGTTACTCATTTACATTTTAAGAAAAAAAATGAATGCTAATATGGAAGATAATTCCTTCAGAGGAAATAATATGGCTTATTAATATGATTTATTTACTTTTTCTTTTAGAAAGTAAGTACAGTTTATATCATACCAAGGAAGAAACTGTGTTCATATTTTAACTATAGCTACCTTTGTGAAAGATTTTTCATGCACTGCATCAAAATGAAATTTAAACAGCTAACCACTCTTTTTTCTCATATTGGAGATATTTCAAATGAAATTTTAAGTATGATGTTTCCTTTCTTTTTATGAATTTTTGCAGGATATGCATGTTTATGTTTAGGTCTCCTTCATTCAAAGGGTTACTACTTTTACTGTAAAAGTCTTATAAAGTGTAACTGTAATGTATGGTAATACTGACATGCATTATTTATAACATTAGTTTCATATCACACAAATGTGTCTGCTTTACTTGAATACTAAAGACACATGAATTGAAAATAATTGAAATGGTAATATTTACATTTAATATTATGTTTTTCCATTGGCTCTTCCACTTTATGTGCTTATAAATCTTATAAAAAATAATATAGAATATTTAAGATGTCCAATAGTATTTTAAAATGCAAAACCTGCCTATAGTTACTTAACATACCTCTTTTACTTAATAGTACTACACTAAAATTTAACATATAATTCTCTATAATTATATGTAAATTTAAAAGCACTGTTTGGGTTGTTCTATAAGAATATATTAAAATTCTGACATTGAATACAAACTATGCATTGTGTATTTTGGATTTTTAGTGCAACAGCATTTGCATATGAGCAATGAAAATGATCAACTTAATTTGCTCTCCTAGAGAGCACGGAAGTGACTTTGATTAGTCTATTGAAAACTTGTGCTGTTCCCCTTGAGTTTGGATGCAGGGGGTAAAATTGCCAACATGATGCAGCTCAGTAGGGATCCAGGGTTCAAGGCAATGTCAAAGTTGACTATATTAAAAACAAAGGGCAAAAAAAAAATAAAAATAAAAAATAAAAAAAAAAAATAAAAAAAGGGCAAGGTCATTAACCAGGAGCAAACAAGTTATTTATACCACAGTTGTCTGTCTTCTTTAAATAATTGATCCATGCCGTTTTGTTGCAATCATAAAGGTATGCATATATTTTCCCCCTCATTGTTCATTTTGCTTTTTGCAAATGAGCATTCAAAGAATTAAAATAAATAATGCCCAGTGTGCAAACAGGGCTGCATCTATTCTCACCATCCAGGCTGGGAAATCTCTTAATTCATGAAACATTGGGTAGAATACTTAAGAAGGTTTTATCTAGGTAGTAGGGAATAATGAACTTTAGAATGAGGACCACACTTAATTGACCTAAAAGTATAAAAAATGATAATACTAACAAAGATCAACCTATTCCAAGTAAATTAATTGAATCTACTATCCTCAAAAAGCTCAGAAGTGTCTAAGATATAAAAAAATAACCATCACACATAAAGATTCACAATGTCTTGAACTGTGTAGCAAAAAATCATGAAAATATAAACCACACTGTGAATATTGAATTAATAAAAATACAACCAGAATGGACACATGTTACAATTAGCAAAGACATTAAAAATGTTTTTTGTAACTATTTTTGTCCATAGGTTTAAAAATGTGTGTAAATATGTATATATACATATGTTCTATTAAATATACATACAGATAAATGAAAACTAATTACAAATATGTCAGTATACATATATATTGTATAAACATGGCTTTCCTATCTTTGTCTACTGAATAGGTCTAGAAAGAGTGATGACACAGCCTCAGTGAACACACCCAAATCATATAATGTGGTTTCTAAATACCATTCTATAATAAAAGCAATCAGGGCTCTGATTTTAGGGATTGGACAGAAAATATACAAGATCAATCCTGATCATCTGATAGTTCTAGAAAAAAAAGGAACTACTCTCAAAGTAAAACGAAAAGGGACATATCAAAGGGAAATAGGGGTAAACTGAGGGAGTTCTCTATGGCCACAGAACAATTTGTGCAGCAGTATTAATAACAGTATTGGATTATAATTCACAGATTACAAAAATATACATGAACCCATAAATAATTCATATAAATAATTGAATAAATATTTGGATAAGAATTGGGGTGCATGATCTGCAAGAATTGGCATGCAAATCTCTCACTCCTCATGGATAAGTTCCATTTTTGTTATATCTCTCTGCTTGTGGGTTACCACACTGTGGGTGGGGTTTTGGGAAAGACTGTGTCCCTTTCTTTCCTACCCATTCTGATGTGTTTCTTTTATCCTTCTCTATGAAGTAGTTGTTCTGTTACTTCTCAGTTCTCAGAGAGAGTTGTTTCATATGTAGCTGTAATTTTGGTGTATGCATAAAGGTGAGTCCAGGATATTTCTACTTTGCCATCTTAAACCACCCTGCCCTTTATACTTTTATTGTGAAAGTCAAATCATTTTTAAAAGCTAGAAAATGTAAAATATAATTTTCTTATATTAAAACTTTTTCATTATTACCTAGAGGTTTGCTGTTATTACATCTGCTCATTTTTAAGGCAGAGAATAAACCCCATGGAAAACTCAACTACAAGGTAATAAACATTATCACCTGAGAAACTATTAAGGAGAGATTTTAGTGTAAAATTGAATCAGCCTAGACATGTGAGTTACATGCCTATAACTGTGATTCCAAGTGAAGTAGAAATAATTTTTATCAACTTTTCTTTTTAGTAACACATTGTTATCTGTGCTTTGGACTTCTGCTTTATTTTGATCCACATACTATATAATATAATTGGTCTAATAAAGTTAAATATTTCTATTTGCTGATAATTTCCTGGAAAACTAATTAACCCCATGAAACATTTTAACATCAAGACATTGAATAACCATTTAATCAAACATCTAAATGCCTCCCTCTCAAATAAAAATCTCATCACAGCACATATATTGAAATTTCCAAGTTTTTAAACATGGCAATAGATCAAGCACAAAATACTCACAGATCCCTATTATATTGCTTTTTACTTTGTGGCAAAAAGTCTTTATATCTGTAAATATAGGGACCTACAATAAAGAATTTAAAATTTTATATCTGTTGTCTTTAAAGCTCATAATCTAAATGCAGTGTATCCTGGTTATTAAGTTCCAAGTTTTTAAACATGGCAATAGATCAAGCACAAAATACACAGAGATCCCTGTTATACTGCTTTTTACTTTGTGGCAAAAAGTCTTTATATCTGTAAGTATAGGAACCTACAATAAAGAATTTAAAATTTTAAATCTATTGTCTTTAAATCTCATGATCTAAATGCAGTGTATCCTGGTTATTAAGTATAACGGGCTCAAATATATATATAATCAATGTATTTCAAGGAGGTGTGAATATATGTGAATAACACACACTTCCTAGAAAAACATTTATTAAAAAGTAGATGAATTTCAGTTTATGTATGAAATCTTTTTTGTTTTTTAAGTTTTAAATCTTAATCAGTTCAGTGATAAGAACTCTCTGGAAAGAAAATTAATACTTCTTAATAAATAGAAGCAAAATAAAATATTTAAGTAAAAGAAAAGTTGATGTTTAAAATTATGACTCAACCAGTCATGACAAAATAAATAAACCTCCAAAAGTTTCCTTAATCAAATTTCTTTCAAAATCCACTAAAAGTAAGAGCAATTCTGCTTCAAGATCACAAAAAACATATACCTTTGAAGACAGAAAATTGAAATCACAAAGTATAAATACTAATTTTGGTGGAGTGAATTAAAAGAGACACATGCATAAATAAAAATTAAACTTTAGGAAACAGTGGAAACTTTCACTTTTAATCAATATTCTTTTTTTAACATTTTTAAAGAAAAGAGTCTATATATTAAGTTTGCAGATTTTGCAGCTGAAGATGAGGGAATTGTAAAGAGTTTAAATTTTGGAACTCATCCTAGGCAGAAAACTTTATGATTAATACTGACTTTTAGAATGGAAATCTTTTGAAAAGATTGTAAATAGAGTGGTTATCACATTCTACATTATTTTCTAAAATAAAATTTTATTTGGATAACTTATCTGTAGTGATGGGAAGAGAAGATAGAGACCCCAAGTTTCAGGTCACCTAGCTTGTACGGGTGATTAAACAGAATGCTAGACAAATGTAGCTTTCCCTGGTGGGCTCAACAGTAAAGAATCTTCCTGCCAAGCAGGAGATACAGGTTCAGTCCCTGGGTTGGAAAGATTCTCTAGAGAGGGAAATAACAACCCATTTCAGTATTCTTGCCATGGAAATCCCAATGAACAGAGGAGCCCGGCAGGCTACAGTCCATGGGTCACAAAAGAGTCAGATGTTACTTAGCAACTAAACAACAATTAGATGAACCTATATTAATCTGTTCCTAGTACAAGGCTCCTGACTTCTGAGGTTTCTTTGCAAGGAGAAATTTATACAGGTAGACTTGAAAAGTGTGACTAAAATGTGATATGATTTATTACAGATATCAATTTGAATTGTCAGTAAGGGAAACAACAAGTCAATTGCACCAAGTAGTAATCTAGTTAGACTCAATGTTAGCATGTCAGTAGTTTAGAATTCTTCAGCATAATGTAACAGTACATGTTAATTTGATCTACAGCCTAGACAAAATATTTGCTGAATTCAGAAATTTATACTCCAATGGTGGTCAGCTAGCATTTAATTAAAAAGTCACTTTCTTGGAGGTGGCTGCTGCAGTGCTTCATCTATCTTATTTATGGCCAGCTCCACTGACTTACTAGTTTATGAAATAAGATGTTATAAAATAAAAATGGGCTTTCATTAATGAAGAACGTCTTCAGTGGTTAGCCTTAAAGAGTAGTTCTTTCAATTTGGTCCCTAAATGTCTGATCTAGAAAAGATGCTAAACTAAACCCTGTGCCTACAATTAATGTGGTGACTGTCCCCTTCAGTAAAATGGCTTGAAGTATTCTGGTTTTATATACTTTTTTTCTTTCTCCAGAATACTCTAAAAGACTCACAGAGAAAAAAGATATTCTCCAAGTACATAGAAAATAATCACAACACAGTTTAGTGCTTGCTTGTTGCTGTTGCTGCTGCTAAGTCGCTTCAGTCATGTCTGACTCTCTGCGACCCCATAGATGGCAGCCGACCAGGCTCCCCCGTCCCTGGGATTCTTCAGGCAAGAACACTGGAGTGGTTTGCCATTTCCTTCTCCAATGTAAGAAAGTGAAAATTGAAAGTGAAGTTGCTCAGTCGCGTCAGACTCTTAATGACCCCATGGACTGCAGCCCACCAGGCTCCTCCGTCCATGGGATTTTCCAGGCAAGAGGATTGGAGTGGGGAGCCATTGCCTTCTCCAGGGCTTGCTTGTTAATATATGTCTAAAGGTATGGGAGATTTGGGGTTTATTTTAACCTAGTAGAAAAATGTAACAGAATAGCTAATCTTTAGTATTTTTCTAGATACTGGTGACCACCAAGATCTAATAAAGAAATATACTTGTGAAGAAAAAAATAAAGTTACTTACATTCACAAAACTCAACTCATCCCTGCTATACAAACTAACCATTGTTTTCATTTTTATAGAATTTTCTATATGTTTGTGTGTATGTACTTTTCTAACATTTCTTAGAACATGTCCCTGCTTCCATTATTGCTTACATCAATGGATGTTAGAAATCTTTTATTTCATTAAACTGACATTTTCTTAAAGTGAGAATCATTTTGACTGAAATAATGAAATCCTTCCACAGTTATACTATTTCTTCTTCTTTGACATTCTCTTCTTCCAATATAGATTCTCTCTGCAATGTCCTATGGATCTCCACTGAAACTCCTGTGTTACAAGTTAAACCTATGGCCTATTTTCTCTCCTCCTATATAACTGACTTTCTTTCAAGCAATATTTGCCACTCAACATCCTCTTATCTCTCATATCTCTCTTAATGCTCAGGTATCTGCATATATGCACACAAAGTCCATTTGTGATTTTTCTTCATAATGCAACAAAATGAAATAATAATCCCTGTTATTTAATTGTTCATTAATAAATCTCATAAAAAAGAATGACTCAAAATTTTCTTCTATCAATCACTGCAATTAGTAAGTGGATATTTGGGCCCTTTAAAATAATTATTCTGCATAGTCCTTAAGATGCCGAGATTCTCTTGTTGCATTTTGAAGGATTGTCTGTCATGTTCCTTTTAAATTGTCCCAAAATATTTTATTACAGATTATTATTTCAGCTTTACTAAAAATGTTGGAGTAAGATCTTAATTATGAATTCCTCAAAACTGTAATTGTAATACAATTGCATCTTTCCTCACATCCTCTTCAGGCTCTGTAATTCACTGGAGTTCCTTTTGCTCAGATATTCATATCAATACATTTAAAATATATGATATTTCACAATACTGTTAACCTCTGTTCAATTGGTGCTCCTAAACCTACTGATGTAATTGTTCTCCAGGCAAAATCAGGCTGCTGCTGCTGCTGCTGTTACGTCACTTCAGTTGTGTCCGACTCTGAGCAACCCAGAGACGGCAGCCCACCAGGCTCCTCCATCACTGGGATTCTTCAGGCAAGAACACTGGAGTGGGTTGCCATTTCCTTCTCCAATGCATGAAAGTGAAAAGTGAAAGTGAAGTCACTCAGTCATGTCCGACTCCTGGCGACCCCATGGACTGCAGCCCACCAGGCTCCTCCATCCATGGGATTTTCCAGGCAAGAGTACTGGAGTGGGGTGCCATTGCCTTCTCCGAAAATCAAGCTAAATCATACAAATTCAGTTGAAGAAAGTGTTACAGTGTTCCTCCCAGCGAGGGGCCCCAGATGTCCATCAGCAGATGAATGGATAAGAAAGCTGTGGTACATATACATAATGGAGTATTACTCAGCCCTTAAAAAGAATAAATTTGAGTCAGTTCTAATGAGATGGATGAAACTGGAGTTGATTATACAGAGTGAAGTAAGCCAGAAAGAAAAACACCAATACAGTATACTGACACATATATATGGAATTTAGAAAGATAGTAATGATGACCCTCTATGTGAGACAACAAAAGAGATACAGAAGTATAGAATGGAATTTTGGCCTCTGAGGGAGAGGGAAAGGGTGGGATGATTTGGGAGAATTGCACTGAAACATGTATACTATTATATAAGAAATGAAGCGCCAGTCTATGTTCAATACAGGATACAGGATGCTTGGGGCTGATATACGGGATTATCTGGGGAGATGGTGTGGGGTTGGAGGTGGGAGGGGGCTTCGACATTGGGAGATCATGTACACCTGTGGCTGATTCATGTCAATGTATGGCAAAACCAATACAGTATTGTAAGGTAGAATAAAGTATTAAAAAAAAGAAAAGAAAGTGTTACAAAGCCAAACATAATAATCAGCAAATGTGTTATTCAAACTTATGCATGTGTAAATATATATATATATATATGCATTTTTATAAATTTACTCTTGATATAGGTGTGCTGACATCTCTTATTTAATATTTATGACTTTTTAAAAATTTGTCCCTACAGATTTTGATTGAAAAGTAGTGATGTTATTTTGTTTAATGCATCCAAATTCTTGAACTCTTTTTGCAAATTATGATATTTATCAATGTCCCACTTTAAGATGTTAAGCATTAAAACTGTATACTTGCTACTATTTTAAATATATTTATATTTTTTAATTTCTCTATCTCATTATTTGAATTTTGTGTCAGTTTTGTTTTATTCCTTATAATTACATAGCTTATTTTTAGATATTACACTTAGATTTAGCTTTCTTTATTATCTAAATAATATTACTGATATTTATTGGAATAGAATATACTTTGCCCACTTAGCAACCTCTAACTTTGTGCTGTTGTAGTTAGACTTACTTGTTAAATTTTCATTTTTGTCTGTACCACTTCTTTGCCACTGCTGCTGCTGTTAAGTCACTTCAGTCATGTCCAACTCTGTGTGACACCATAGACGGTAGCCCACCAGGTTTCCTTGCCACTAAACAAGATTAAATGGGTAAATCAAGTTGGTCAAATCATAGTGTTCTACTCTCCTTAGCTACAGTGATTATTTGTCCCTAAGTTCAAGATATATGAATCAAGTCATTCCAACTATGGTTCTAAAAGGGATAATCTTACTCTTTTTTCTTCTTTAAAAATAAGTGCATATGAACAGAAGAAATACTGGATTCATAGTTTCATCATTATGGAAACAGCCCATTCAAAAAGAAGCTGATTATGCAGAAAGGGGAACTTTACAGTGATTATCATCTTTATTCAGACAACATCACAATCTCCCCTCCTCCTCTTTTTTTATTTTTTCAATTTTTTCAGATGATTTCAACCTTGGTTGCATGTAAAAATCTCCAAGATCCTACTCCCAGAGATTCTGATTAAAATAATATGTGCTGTATCTTAGACATGGGCATCTTCTGTAGCTTCACAGGTAATTCCAAGTACAACAATGGTTTACAGACACTATTTAAATGCACACTAAGACAATATATTGTTTCCCTTTCCATGATGCCATAAGAGTTAGAGTTTATTAGTTTTTATTTTCTCTTACCTTATCTACTATTTTTGTTGAAATCTTTTAAGTATCAGTTTGAAATATTTTGTTATTATGTTTTTACTTTTAGTTCTAATTTTTCAACACTAAACATAACCAGAATTACTAAATTGAGTTCAACTAGTGTGTGTATGTATAAAAATATATATATGCATATCTACACACACACACATACATATATATATATATATATGTATATATAATTTGTATAATCTTTGATTCTTAGAGCATTGTTGACAGCTGTTCTTTCCCACTGTGGTGGTGTTGTTTTTCAGTGGCTCACTTGTGTTTGACTCTTTGCAACCCCATGGACTGCAGCACTCCATGTTTCCCTTTCCCTCACCATTTCCTGGCATTTTCTCAAACTCATGCCCATTGAGTAGGTGATTCCATCCAACCACTTCATCCTCTGTAATACCCTTCTCCTCCTGCCTTCAATCTTTCTTAGCCTCAAGGTATTTTCTAAGGAGTCAGTTCTTCACATCAAGTGGCCAAACTATTTGAACTTCAACTTCAGCATCAGTTCTTCCAATGAATGTTCAGGACTGATTTCATTTTGGATTGACTGGTTTGGTTTCCTTGCTGTAAAAGGGACTCTCAAGAGTCTTCTCCAACACCACAATTCAAAAGCATTAATTCTTCAGCAATTAGCCTTCCTTATGGTCCAACTCTCACATCCAGACATGGCTACTGGAAAAACTATTGCTTTGACTATACAGACTTCTGTAGGCAAAGTAATATCTGCATTTTTAATACATTGGCTAGGTTTATCATTACTTCCAAGGTGCAAACATCTTTTAATTTCATGACTGCAGTCACAATCTGCAGTGATTTTGGAGCCCCCCAAAATGAAGCCTCTCACTGGTTCCATTGTTTCTCCATTATTTCTCATGAAGTGATGGGACCAGATGCCATGATATTTGTTTTATGAATGTTGAGCTTTAAGCCAGCTTCTTCACTGTCTTCTTCCACTTTTATCAAGAGGCTCTTTAATTCCTCTTTGCTTTCTTCCATAAGGGTGGTCTCATCTGCATATCTGAGGTTATCAATATTTCTCCTGGCAATCTTGAGTCCACCTTGTGCTAAATACATCCTACATTTTGTATGATATACTCTGTATATAAGTGAATTAAGCATGGTGACAATATCCAGCCTTGATGTACTTCTTTTCCAATTTGAAACCAGTATGTTGTTCCTTGCCCAGTTCTAACACTGGTTCTTAACCTGCATATACATTTTGCAGGAGGCAGATAAGGTAGTCTCCCTTCCCATGTCTTTAAGAATTTTCCCACCGTTTGTTGTAATGTACACAAAGACTTTAGCATAGTCAAGAAGGCAGAAATAGATGTTTATCCAGAATTCTCTAGGGTTTTCGATCATTGAATAGATGATATCTGCTTGATATCCATTTGATATCTGTTTCCTCTGCCTTTTCAAATTCTATCTTGAACGTCTTGAAGTTTTGGTTCACATTTAGCCTGAAGAATTTTGAGCATTACTTTGCTAGTATGTGAAACGAGTGCAGTTGTGTAATAGTTTGAACATTCCTTAGCATAGCCCTTCTTTGGGATTGGAATGAAAACTGAACTTTTTCAGTCCTGTGACCACTACAGAGTTTTCCAAATTTGCTGACATATTAAGTGCAACACTTCACAGCATCACCTTTTAGGAATTGAAATAAATTACCTGGAATTACATCACCTCCACTAGCTTTGTCCATAGTGATGTTTCGTAAAGCCCACTTGATTTCACATTCCAGGATGTCTGGCTCTAGATGAGTGATCATACCATCTTGAATAACCAATTCGTCAAGATCTTTTTTTGTATAGTTCTGTGTATTCTTGCCACCTCTTCTTAATATCTTCTGCTTCTGATATGTCCATACTGTTTCTGTGCTGTATTGTGTCCGTCTTTTCATGAAATATTCCCTTGGTATCTCTAATTTTCTTGAAGAGATCTCTGGTCTTTCCCATTATATTGTTTTCCTCTATTTCTTTGCATTGTTCACTTTAAAAGACTTTCTTGAGATTGTTTGTTCTAGTTCTGTGAAAAACACCATTGGTAGCTTGATAGGGATTGCACTGAATCTGTAGATTGCTTTGGGTAGTATACTCATTTTTACTATATTGACTCTTCCAATCCATGAACATGGTATATTTCCCCATCTATTAGTGTCCTCTTTGATTTCTTTCATCAGTGTTTTATAGTTTTCGATATATAGGTCTTTAGTTTCTTTAGGTAGGTATATTCCTAAATATTTTATTCTTTTCATTGCAATGGTGAATGGAATTGTTTCTTAACTTCTTTTTCTGTTTTCTCATTATTAGTGTATAGGAATGCAAGGGATTTCTGAGTGTTGATTTTATATCCTGCAACTTTATTGTATTCATTGATTAGCTCTAGTATTTTTCTGGATGAGTCTTTAGGGTTTTCTATGTAGAGGACCGTGTCAATGGCAAACAGTGAGAGTTTTACTTCTTCTTTCCCAATTTGGATTCCTTTTATTTCTTTTTCTGCTCTGATTGCTGTGGCCAACACTTCCAGAACTATATTGAATAGTAGTGGTGAAAGTGGGCACCCTTATCTTGTTCCTGATTTTAGGGGAAATGCTTTCAATTTTTCACCATTGAGGATAATGTTTGCTGTGGGTTTGTCATATATAGCTTTTATTATGTTGAGATAAGTTTCTTCTTATTACTGCTTTCTGGAGAGTTTTTATCATAAATGGATGTTCAATTATATCAAAGGCTTTCTCTTCATCTATTGAGATAATCATATGACTTTTATTTTTTAATTTGTTAATGTGGTGAATTACATTGATTGATTTGTGGATATTAAAGAATCCTTGCATCCCTGGGATAAAGCCCACTTGGTCATTATGTATGATCTTTTTAATGTGTTGTTAGATTCTGATTGCTAGAATTTTGTTAAGGATTTTTACATCTATGTTCATCAGTGATACAATCTCAAAATTTGCATGGAAATACAAAAAACCTCGAATAGCAAAAGCAATCTTGAGAAAGAAGAATGGAACTGGAGGAATCAACTTGCCTGACTTCAGGCTCTACTACAAAGCCACAGTCATTAAGAGAGTATGGTACTGGCACAAAGACAGAAAAATAGATCAATGGAACAAAATAGAAAGCCCTGAGATAAATCCACACACCTATGGACACCTTATCTTCAACAAAGGAGGCAAGAACATACAATGGAGTAAAGGCAGTCTCTTTAACAGGTGGTGCTGGGAAACCTGGTCAACTACTTGTAAAAGAATGAAACTAGATCACTTTCTAACACCACACACAAAAATAAACCCAAATGGATTAAAGATCTAATCATAAGACCAGAAACAATAAAACTCCTAGAGGAGAACATAGGCAAAACACTCTCCAACATAAATCACAGCAGGATCCTCTATGATCCACCTCCCAGTATACTGGAAATAAAAGCAAAAATAAACAAATGGGATCTAATTAAAATTAAAAGCTTCTGCACAACAAAGGAAACTATAATAAGTAAGGTGAAAAGACAGCCTTCTGAGTGGGAGAAAACAATAGCAAACGAAGCAACTGACAAACAACTAATCTCAAACATATACAAGCAACTTATGCAGCTCAACTCCAGAAAAATAAACGACCCAATAAAAAAATGGGCCAAAGAACTAAATAGGCATTTCTCCAAAGAAGACATACGGATGGCTAACAAACACATGAAAAGATGCTCAACATCACTCATTATCAGAGAAATGCAAATCAAGACCACAATGAGGTACCATTTCACACCAGTCAGAATGGCTGCGATCCAAAAGGCTACAAGCAATAAATGCTGGAGAGGATGTGGAGAAAAGGGAACCCTCTTACACTGCTGGTGGGAATGCAAACTAGTACAGCCACTTTGGAAAACAGTGTGGAGATTCCTTAAAAAATTGCAAATAGAACTGCCTTATGACCCAGCAATCCCACTGCTGGGCATACACACTCAATACAGGATACAGGATGCTTGGGGCTGATATACGGGATTATCTGGGGAGATGGTGTGGGGTTGGAGGTGGGAGGGGGCTTCGACATTGGGAGATCATGTACACCTGTGGCTGATTCATGTCAATGTATGGCAAAACCAATACAGTATTGTAAGGTAGAATAAAGTATTAAAAAAAAGAAAAGAAAGTGTTACAAAGCCAAACATAATAATCAGCAAATGTGTTATTCAAACTTATGCATGTGTAAATATATATATATATATATGCATTTTTATAAATTTACTCTTGATATAGGTGTGCTGACATCTCTTATTTAATATTTATGACTTTTTAAAAATTTGTCCCTACAGATTTTGATTGAAAAGTAGTGATGTTATTTTGTTTAATGCATCCAAATTCTTGAACTCTTTTTGCAAATTATGATATTTATCAATGTCCCACTTTAAGATGTTAAGCATTAAAACTGTATACTTGCTACTATTTTAAATATATTTATATTTTTTAATTTCTCTATCTCATTATTTGAATTTTGTGTCAGTTTTGTTTTATTCCTTATAATTACATAGCTTATTTTTAGATATTACACTTAGATTTAGCTTTCTTTATTATCTAAATAATATTACTGATATTTATTGGAATAGAATATACTTTGCCCACTTAGCAACCTCTAACTTTGTGCTGTTGTAGTTAGACTTACTTGTTAAATTTTCATTTTTGTCTGTACCACTTCTTTGCCACTGCTGCTGCTGTTAAGTCACTTCAGTCATGTCCAACTCTGTGTGACACCATAGACGGTAGCCCACCAGGTTTCCTTGCCACTAAACAAGATTAAATGGGTAAATCAAGTTGGTCAAATCATAGTGTTCTACTCTCCTTAGCTACAGTGATTATTTGTCCCTAAGTTCAAGATATATGAATCAAGTCATTCCAACTATGGTTCTAAAAGGGATAATCTTACTCTTTTTTCTTCTTTAAAAATAAGTGCATATGAACAGAAGAAATACTGGATTCATAGTTTCATCATTATGGAAACAGCCCATTCAAAAAGAAGCTGATTATGCAGAAAGGGGAACTTTACAGTGATTATCATCTTTATTCAGACAACATCACAATCTCCCCTCCTCCTCTTTTTTTATTTTTTCAATTTTTTCAGATGATTTCAACCTTGGTTGCATGTAAAAATCTCCAAGATCCTACTCCCAGAGATTCTGATTAAAATAATATGTGCTGTATCTTAGACATGGGCATCTTCTGTAGCTTCACAGGTAATTCCAAGTACAACAATGGTTTACAGACACTATTTAAATGCACACTAAGACAATATATTGTTTCCCTTTCCATGATGCCATAAGAGTTAGAGTTTATTAGTTTTTATTTTCTCTTACCTTATCTACTATTTTTGTTGAAATCTTTTAAGTATCAGTTTGAAATAT
The DNA here is from genome assembly GCA_006410535.1 of Litocranius walleri. Taxonomy (NCBI): domain Eukaryota; kingdom Metazoa; phylum Chordata; class Mammalia; order Artiodactyla; family Bovidae; genus Litocranius; species Litocranius walleri. The sequence goes on along the minus strand of SJYG01000245.1, from coordinate 2,060,927 downwards.
TTTGTTATTATGTTTTTACTTTTAGTTCTAATTTTTCAACACTAAACATAACCAGAATTACTAAATTGAGTTCAACTAGTGTGTGTATGTATAAAAATATATATATGCATATCTACACACACACACATACATATATATATATATATATGTATATATAATTTGTATAATCTTTGATTCTTAGAGCATTGTTGACAGCTGTTCTTTCCCACTGTGGTGGTGTTGTTTTTCAGTGGCTCACTTGTGTTTGACTCTTTGCAACCCCATGGACTGCAGCACTCCATGTTTCCCTTTCCCTCACCATTTCCTGGCATTTTCTCAAACTCATGCCCATTGAGTAGGTGATTCCATCCAACCACTTCATCCTCTGTAATACCCTTCTCCTCCTGCCTTCAATCTTTCTTAGCCTCAAGGTATTTTCTAAGGAGTCAGTTCTTCACATCAAGTGGCCAAACTATTTGAACTTCAACTTCAGCATCAGTTCTTCCAATGAATGTTCAGGACTGATTTCATTTTGGATTGACTGGTTTGGTTTCCTTGCTGTAAAAGGGACTCTCAAGAGTCTTCTCCAACACCACAATTCAAAAGCATTAATTCTTCAGCAATTAGCCTTCCTTATGGTCCAACTCTCACATCCAGACATGGCTACTGGAAAAACTATTGCTTTGACTATACAGACTTCTGTAGGCAAAGTAATATCTGCATTTTTAATACATTGGCTAGGTTTATCATTACTTCCAAGGTGCAAACATCTTTTAATTTCATGACTGCAGTCACAATCTGCAGTGATTTTGGAGCCCCCCAAAATGAAGCCTCTCACTGGTTCCATTGTTTCTCCATTATTTCTCATGAAGTGATGGGACCAGATGCCATGATATTTGTTTTATGAATGTTGAGCTTTAAGCCAGCTTCTTCACTGTCTTCTTCCACTTTTATCAAGAGGCTCTTTAATTCCTCTTTGCTTTCTTCCATAAGGGTGGTCTCATCTGCATATCTGAGGTTATCAATATTTCTCCTGGCAATCTTGAGTCCACCTTGTGCTAAATACATCCTACATTTTGTATGATATACTCTGTATATAAGTGAATTAAGCATGGTGACAATATCCAGCCTTGATGTACTTCTTTTCCAATTTGAAACCAGTATGTTGTTCCTTGCCCAGTTCTAACACTGGTTCTTAACCTGCATATACATTTTGCAGGAGGCAGATAAGGTAGTCTCCCTTCCCATGTCTTTAAGAATTTTCCCACCGTTTGTTGTAATGTACACAAAGACTTTAGCATAGTCAAGAAGGCAGAAATAGATGTTTATCCAGAATTCTCTAGGGTTTTCGATCATTGAATAGATGATATCTGCTTGATATCCATTTGATATCTGTTTCCTCTGCCTTTTCAAATTCTATCTTGAACGTCTTGAAGTTTTGGTTCACATTTAGCCTGAAGAATTTTGAGCATTACTTTGCTAGTATGTGAAACGAGTGCAGTTGTGTAATAGTTTGAACATTCCTTAGCATAGCCCTTCTTTGGGATTGGAATGAAAACTGAACTTTTTCAGTCCTGTGACCACTACAGAGTTTTCCAAATTTGCTGACATATTAAGTGCAACACTTCACAGCATCACCTTTTAGGAATTGAAATAAATTACCTGGAATTACATCACCTCCACTAGCTTTGTCCATAGTGATGTTTCGTAAAGCCCACTTGATTTCACATTCCAGGATGTCTGGCTCTAGATGAGTGATCATACCATCTTGAATAACCAATTCGTCAAGATCTTTTTTTGTATAGTTCTGTGTATTCTTGCCACCTCTTCTTAATATCTTCTGCTTCTGATATGTCCATACTGTTTCTGTGCTGTATTGTGTCCGTCTTTTCATGAAATATTCCCTTGGTATCTCTAATTTTCTTGAAGAGATCTCTGGTCTTTCCCATTATATTGTTTTCCTCTATTTCTTTGCATTGTTCACTTTAAAAGACTTTCTTGAGATTGTTTGTTCTAGTTCTGTGAAAAACACCATTGGTAGCTTGATAGGGATTGCACTGAATCTGTAGATTGCTTTGGGTAGTATACTCATTTTTACTATATTGACTCTTCCAATCCATGAACATGGTATATTTCCCCATCTATTAGTGTCCTCTTTGATTTCTTTCATCAGTGTTTTATAGTTTTCGATATATAGGTCTTTAGTTTCTTTAGGTAGGTATATTCCTAAATATTTTATTCTTTTCATTGCAATGGTGAATGGAATTGTTTCTTAACTTCTTTTTCTGTTTTCTCATTATTAGTGTATAGGAATGCAAGGGATTTCTGAGTGTTGATTTTATATCCTGCAACTTTATTGTATTCATTGATTAGCTCTAGTATTTTTCTGGATGAGTCTTTAGGGTTTTCTATGTAGAGGACCGTGTCAATGGCAAACAGTGAGAGTTTTACTTCTTCTTTCCCAATTTGGATTCCTTTTATTTCTTTTTCTGCTCTGATTGCTGTGGCCAACACTTCCAGAACTATATTGAATAGTAGTGGTGAAAGTGGGCACCCTTATCTTGTTCCTGATTTTAGGGGAAATGCTTTCAATTTTTCACCATTGAGGATAATGTTTGCTGTGGGTTTGTCATATATAGCTTTTATTATGTTGAGATAAGTTTCTTCTTATTACTGCTTTCTGGAGAGTTTTTATCATAAATGGATGTTCAATTATATCAAAGGCTTTCTCTTCATCTATTGAGATAATCATATGACTTTTATTTTTTAATTTGTTAATGTGGTGAATTACATTGATTGATTTGTGGATATTAAAGAATCCTTGCATCCCTGGGATAAAGCCCACTTGGTCATTATGTATGATCTTTTTAATGTGTTGTTAGATTCTGATTGCTAGAATTTTGTTAAGGATTTTTACATCTATGTTCATCAGTGATACAATCTCAAAATTTGCATGGAAATACAAAAAACCTCGAATAGCAAAAGCAATCTTGAGAAAGAAGAATGGAACTGGAGGAATCAACTTGCCTGACTTCAGGCTCTACTACAAAGCCACAGTCATTAAGAGAGTATGGTACTGGCACAAAGACAGAAAAATAGATCAATGGAACAAAATAGAAAGCCCTGAGATAAATCCACACACCTATGGACACCTTATCTTCAACAAAGGAGGCAAGAACATACAATGGAGTAAAGGCAGTCTCTTTAACAGGTGGTGCTGGGAAACCTGGTCAACTACTTGTAAAAGAATGAAACTAGATCACTTTCTAACACCACACACAAAAATAAACCCAAATGGATTAAAGATCTAATCATAAGACCAGAAACAATAAAACTCCTAGAGGAGAACATAGGCAAAACACTCTCCAACATAAATCACAGCAGGATCCTCTATGATCCACCTCCCAGTATACTGGAAATAAAAGCAAAAATAAACAAATGGGATCTAATTAAAATTAAAAGCTTCTGCACAACAAAGGAAACTATAATAAGTAAGGTGAAAAGACAGCCTTCTGAGTGGGAGAAAACAATAGCAAACGAAGCAACTGACAAACAACTAATCTCAAACATATACAAGCAACTTATGCAGCTCAACTCCAGAAAAATAAACGACCCAATAAAAAAATGGGCCAAAGAACTAAATAGGCATTTCTCCAAAGAAGACATACGGATGGCTAACAAACACATGAAAAGATGCTCAACATCACTCATTATCAGAGAAATGCAAATCAAGACCACAATGAGGTACCATTTCACACCAGTCAGAATGGCTGCGATCCAAAAGGCTACAAGCAATAAATGCTGGAGAGGATGTGGAGAAAAGGGAACCCTCTTACACTGCTGGTGGGAATGCAAACTAGTACAGCCACTTTGGAAAACAGTGTGGAGATTCCTTAAAAAATTGCAAATAGAACTGCCTTATGACCCAGCAATCCCACTGCTGGGCATACACACCGAGGAAACCAGAATTGAAAGAGACACATGTACCCCAATGTTCATTGCAGCATCTTTATAATTGCCTCAACATGGAAACAACCTAGATGTCCATCGGCAGATGAATGGATAAGAAAGCAGTGGTACATATACACAATGGAGTATTACTCAGCCCTTAAAAAGAATAAATTTGACTCAGTTCTAATGAGATGGATGAAACTGGAGCCGATTATAGAGAGTGAAGTAAGCCAGAAAGAAAGACACCAATACAGTATACTGACACATATATATCGAATTTAGAAAGATAGTAATGATGACCCTGTATGTGAGACAACAAAAGAGACACAGAGGTATAGAATGGACTTTTGGCCTCTGAGGGAGAGGGAGAGGGTGGGATGATTTGGGAGAATGACACTGAAACATGTATACTATCATGTGAGAAACTAAGCGCCAATCTATGTTCAATACAGGATACTGGATGCTTGGGGCTGGTGTACGGGATGATCCGGGGACACTGTGTGGGGTGGGAGGTGGGAGGGGCCTTCGACATTGGGAGATCGTGGACACATGTGGCTAATTCATGTCAATGTATGGCAGAACCAGTGCAGTGTTGTAAAGTAGAATAAAGTATTAAAAAATAATAAAATAAAATAAAAGACTTTCTTATCTCTCCTTTTTATTCTTTGGAATTTTAATTTCCTGTTATCTTTCCTTTTCTCCTTTGCAATTGTGTATGCATTCTATTTTTAAGTTAATTTGCCTCACTTGTGTCTTTTCATTCTAACTTTTGCATTTTTATTTTCGTATTTGGTTTCCCAATATCTCTATTTTTCTGGCTAGCAAGGAAGCAGTAATTTTCTTCTGGACTACTCTTCTCATAGAACACATGCATACTTCCTTATTTTTCAGTCCTCTCTAACCTAAAGTGTTGGCATATGAGCTAGACTATTTCAATCAGACTTTATATCTAAAATGTGTATTTCTAGTAGAATAAACCTTGAAAAAAATCAGAGGACCTGAATTTCTTAGATAAAACTTCAGAAATACTGGGAGATTTTGAGAAATTTTGTAATTTTGAAATTGTCTGAACCTCAAGAAAACCCAAATTCATGTTATAGATGGAAAATTTGTAGCTTATTATAATGAACATCTAATTGCATGCATCCACACAATGATCTGTCTATAAAAGATCCTATATAGCAACTTAATTTGGAATAGTCAGAAAAATAGAAATAGTCTGAAAATCTATTAACTAGATTTTTGTAAATAAATGAACAAATAGTATATAATAGAATATTATATAGAAATTGCCCCAAAAATCTGTCAACTAGATTTTTGTAAATAAACAAATGGGTATGTAATAGAATATTATTCAGCAGTTCAAAGGAATGAATTACCAATACATGCAATAACATAATTGAATCCAAAAGTATTTTGTTAAGTAAAAGAAGCCATAACAAAACAGTGTATGTTTCATAGTTTTATTTATATGAATTATAGAAAAGACAAAAATAAAGTCTTAAACAACAGATCGCAGTTGTCAGCATCCAGGGGTTTGGTAAGAAATGACTGACAGCAACAAGAGGGATTAAGAAATCATTGAGGTGATGGATATGTTCACATCATAATTATATTGTTATATGATTATGTATTTTTAAAAAAACACCCCACTCCAGTACTCTTGCCTGGAAAATCCCATGGATGGAGGAGCCTGGTGGGCTGCAGTCCATGGGGTCGCTAAGAGTCAGACATGAGTGAGCGACTTCACTTTCACTTTTTACTGTCATGCATTGGAGAAGGAAATGGCAACCCACTCCACTGTTCTTGCCTGGAGAATCCCAGGGACGAGGGAGCCTGGTGGGCTGCCATCTGCGGGGTCACAGAGAGTCAGACACAACTGAAGCGACTTAGCAGCAGCAATCAAATTGTGCATTTAAAATTGGTATATTTTTATTATAAATATATGTTGATACAGTTTTTAAAGGGCAGTAAGAAATTTTAAGAAAAATATAAACCAATTTACTAAGTCATTGCATGTAATTTCCTAGAATTCTGTTCTCCATTAGGGCACAGCTCTAGGAAAATACCTAGTTTCAGCAGGAAAACACAAGTTATAATACTTAAAATATCATGGTGAATAAATTTGAAAGAGTGATATCTGAACTATTGATTTGGCTCTATCTCAGAGGTTGTGAAATACATGGATGGATCACCTTTGCCCATGGCCAAATTAAGCCTGTTTTTGTGTGGTCAGTGAGGTAAGAAATATACTTTTTTTTTTTTTTAAGTTGTGCTAAAGCAAGCATAGAATAAAAGACAGTAACTATATGCAGTCTACATTGTATAAGATAGTTACCATCTGATCTTTTACAGAAAAAAGTTTGCCTATCCAAGTATTAGCAGCAACATTGGATGCACACTCTATTGAGCCTTTCTTGCCAAGGTGAGATAAATTCTCCTTATTATAACACACTTAAGTACCAAGCCAGTTGCCACTCTGAATTCAACATTACTCATGAGGTAAAGGGCAGACAGAATTGAATAGCAAAAGAGATCTCCAGAAAGTATTGCTAGAATGTATTTATATCATTGTAAGTATTAGGAAATTTTTTTTATTGCCAAGGAGAAATATTCTAGCTGTGAATATAGATATTAAACATATATCTTCATAAATATATATATATATATATACATACACACACATGCATATGCTTGAAATATAATATATGCCTACATTTGGTCTTCTAGTTGGTGCAGGGAGTGAAAATACAAAAAAGGAAAAAAACTTTGTCATTTGATAAGGTCCATAAATATTAATTTAAGCCAGGAAGGCAAGTTGAAGGTATAGTCAATGAAATGGATTCTGATCACAATAGGAATGGCCAGGGAGTTTGCAGAACCAAAGTGATACCATTTATTTAACTCATTGCTTTTTTAAGAGAAGAGTCTTTTAAATTTCACAAGAGTCTAGGTTGACTTGGCTTCCCTTATCGGGTCTTTAGGAGGGTGTAGAAAGGGAAATGGCTCTGAATTCTATCATCAGAAGTGAAAGAGAAAGACTCAAAAATTTCTATTAACTTCATCAAATCATAAAAATGACAGCACCAATAAATTGATGTAAATCTGTTGAGTCAATGTAGGTCAAAAAATTGATTTACTTATATTTCACTGTAACCATATACTCAAAGACATATCTATTTCCTCAAATATTGTTACTAAACATTGAAGTTCATTGTATTTGCCTTATTTCATGGTCCAAGGCCATGTGCTCATAACATTTTGATCCATATTCAAACCTCCTAACCTATTTCAGAGACTTTTTCTCAGTGGTAAATACATAATGAAGTTCACTTGATCCTTTATCATAATTTATTTCATTTGCATGTGACTTTTATTTTTATTTATTTTTTTGTTAATGATTTATTTTAATTTTATTTTTACTTTATTCTATATTACAATACTGTATTGGTTTTGCCATACATTGACATGAATCAGCCATAGATGTACACGAGCTCCCAATCCAGAAACCACCTCCCACCTCTCACCCCATATCATCTTTCTGGATCATCCCTGTGCACCAGCCCCAAGCATCCAGTATCCTGTATTGAACATAAACTGGCATGTCGTTTCTTACATGATAGTATACATGTTTCAATGCCATTCTTCCAAATCATCCCACCCTCTCCCTCTCCCTCAGAGTCCAAAAGTCCGTTCTATACATCTGTGTCTCTTTTGTTGTCTCACATACAGGGTCATCATTACTATCTTTCTAAATTCCATATATATGTGTCAGTATACTGTATTGGTGTCTTTCTTTCTGGCTTACTTCACTCTCTATAATCGGCTCCAGTTTCATCCATCTCATTAGAACTGAGTCAAATTTATTCTTTTTAAGGGCTGAGTAATTGTGTATATGTACCACTGCTTTCTTATCCATTCGTCTGCTGATGGACATCTAGGTTGTTTCCATGTCCTGGCTATTATAAACAATGCTGCAATGAACAGTGGGGTACATGTGTCTCTTTCAATTCTGGTTTCATCGGTGTGTATGCCCAGCAGTGGGATTGCTGGGTCATAAGGCAGTTCTATTTGCAATTTTTTAAGGAATCTCCACACTGTTTTCCATAATGGCTGTACTAGTTTGCATTCCCACCAGCAGTGTAAGAGGGTTCCCTTTTCTCCACATCCTCTCCAGCATTTATTGCTTGTAGACTTTTGGATCGCAGCCATTCTGACTGGTGTGAAATGGTACCTCATTGTGGTCTTGATTTGCATTTCTCTGATAATGAGTGATGTTGAGCATCTTTTCATGTGTTTGTTAGCCATCTGTATGTCTTCTTTGGAGAAATGCCTATTTAGTTCTTTGGCCCATTTTTTTATTGGGTCGTTTATTTTTCTGGAATTGAGCTGCATAAGTTGCTTGTATATGTTTAAGATTAGTTGTTTATCAGTTGCTTCGTTTGCTATTGTTTTCCCCCACTCAGAAGGCTGTCTTTTCACCTTACTTATAGTTTCCTTTGTTGTGCAGAAGCTTTATTTTTAATTAGATCCCATTTGTTTATTTTTGCTTTTATTTCCAGTATACTGGGAGGTGGATCATAGAGGATCCTGCTGTGATTTATGTTGGAGAGAGTTTTGCCTATGTTCTCCTCTAGGAGTTTTATAGTTTCTGGTCTTACATTTAGATCTTTAATCTATTTTGAGTTTATTTTTGTGTGTGGTGTTAGAAAGTGATCTAGTTTCATTCTTTTACAAGTGGTTGACCAGTTTTCCCAGCACCACTTGTTCTTTTAAAAAAAAATTGACCCTAACACCAAAGTGGATAAAAAGTAGCTGCACTCCTAATATTTGAATGCTCAACAGTAAGAATAAAAATGGCAGTCCCATATACATTTAATGTTTGAGTGTAAATAAAACTATCATCCTATTGTTAATATATGTTCTATTCTCTATCCACCTTGAAAATATCTCCACAATTGCATAAATGCTGAGATGAGAACTTGCAATTGTTGGCCCTCTAATTTAGGCCAGAAACAGGTTTGATGATTGGCTTTGAAGGGTACAAGACTTCACTCCATGCATGCTAAATTGCTTTAGTACTTTCTGACTCTTTGTGACCATATGGACCCTAGCCAGTCAGGTTCCTCTGTTCATGGCATTCTCTAGGAAAGAAATCTTGAATGGGTTGCCATTCTCTTTTCCAGTAGATCTTCCCTAATTAGGGATCGAAACTATGCTTCTGATGTCTCCTGCACTGGCAGGCAGATACTCTACCGCTAGTGCCACCAGAGTCTGAAATGCAGTACTTGCGTGCAATCTCAAAAAAAAAAAAAAAAAAGACAAAATAATCTCTGTTCATTTCCAAGTCAAATCATTCACTATCACTGTAATCCAAGTCTATACCGCAACCACTAATGCCAAAGAAGCTGAAGTTGAACAGTTATATGAAGATCTATAGGAACTTCTAGAAGTAACACCAAAAAAGAATGCCCTGTTCATCATAGGGGACTGGAAGTCAAGTAGAAAGTCAAGAGATCCCTGGAATAACAGGCAAGTTTGGCCTTGGAGTACAAAATGAGACAGGGAAAAGGCTAACAGTTTTGCCAAGAGAACTCACTGGTGATAGAAAACACCTTTTTTCAACAACACAAGAGAAGACTCTACACATGGACTTCACCACATGTCCAATACCAAAATCAGATTGATTATATTCTTTACAGCCAAAGATAGAGAAGCTCTACACAGTTAGCAAAAGCAAGACCAGGAGCTGACTGTGGCTCAAATCATGAACTCCTTACTGAAAAATTCAGACTTAAATTGAACAAAGTAGGGAAAGCAATTAAAATATTCAGGTATGAACTAAATCAAACCCCTTAGGATTATACAGTATAGGTGACAAATAGATTAAAGGACTAGATCTGATAGACAGATTGCCTGAAGAACTATGGATAGAGGTTCATGACACTGTAGAGGAGGTAGTGATCAAGGTCATCCCAAAGAAGAAGAAACACAAAAAGGCAAAATGGTTGTCTGAGAAGGGCTTACAAATAGCTGAGAACAGAAGAAAAGTGAAAGACAAAGGATAAAAGGAAAGATATATCTATCTGAATGCAGAACTCCAGAGAATAACAGAGAGAGATAAGAAAGCCTTCCTCAGTGATCAGTGCAAAAAATAGAGGAAAATAATGGGAAAGACTAGAGATCTCTTCAAGAAAATTAGAAGATACCAATGGAACATTTCATGCAAAGATGAGATTGATAAAGGACAGAAATGGTATGAACCTAACAGAAGTAAAAGATATTAAGAAGAGGTTGCAAAAATACACAGAAACTATACAAAAAAGATCTTCATGACCGAGGTAACCATGATGGTGTGATGAGTCACCTAGAGCCAAACATCCTGGAATGTGAAGTCAAGTGGGCCTTACGAAGCATCAGTATGAACAAAGTTAATGGAGGTAATGGAATTCCAGTTGAGCTATTTCAAATCCTGAAAGATGATTCTGTAAAAGTGCTATCCTCAATATGCTACCAAATTTGGAAAACATGCTTAGTTTTCTTTCCAATCCCAAAGAAATACATTGTCAAAAATGTTCAAACTACTGTACAATTGCACAAAACTCACAAGCTAGCAAAGTAATGCTCAAAATCCTCCTAGCTAGGCTTCAACAGTATGTAAATTGAGAACTTCCAGATATTCAAGATTTAGAAAAGGCAGAGGAACCAGAGGTCAAATCACCAAAATCTGTTGAAGCATTGTAAAATCTAGAGAATTCCAGAAAAATCTACTTCTGCTTCATTGACTACCCAAAGACTTTGACTGTGTAGATCACAAAAACTGAGGAAAATTCATAAAGAGATGGGAATTCCACACTAACTTACCTGCCTCCTGAGAAATCTGTATGCAGGTCAAGGAGCCACAGGTAGAACTGGACATGTAACAATAGACTGGTTCCAAATTGGGAGAGGAGTACAACAAGGTTTTGCATTTTCACACTGGTTATTTAACTTATATGTAGAGTACATCTAGTAAAATGCCAGTCTGGATGAAGCACAAACTGTAACAAGACTGTAGGGTCAAATATCATTAACATCAGATATGCAGATGACACACTCATAGGGCAGAAAGTGAAGAGGAACTGAAGAGACTCAGGTTGAAAGTGAAAGAAGAGAGTGAGGAAGCTGGCTTAATACTCAACATTCAAAAACAAAGATCATGGCATCCAGTCCCATCATTTTATGGGAAATAGATGGGAAAACAATGGGAATAGTGATAGACTTTATTTTCTTGGGCTCTAAAATCACTGTAGATGGTGACAGCAGCCATAAAATTAAAAAAACTTTTGGTATTGGAAGAAAAGCTATGATCAACCTAGACAGAATTTTAAAAAGCAGAGACACTGCTTTGCTGACCAAGTTCTGTCTAGTCAAAGCTATGGTTTTTCCAGTAGTCATGTATGGATGTGAGATTTGGACCATAAAGAAAGCTAAGCACTGAAGAACTGATGCTTTTGAACTGTGGTGTTGGAGAAGACTTGAGAGTCCCTTGGACTGCAAAAAGATCAAACCTATCAATCTGAAAGGAAATCAACACTGAATATTCATTGGAAGGGCTAACGGTGAAGCTGAAATTCCTATACTTTGGCCACCTGATGCCAAGAACTGACTCCTTAGAAAAGACCCTGATGCTGGGAAATATTGAAAGGAGGAGAAGAAGGGGATGACAGAGGATGAGATGGTTGGATGACATCACTGACTCGATGGACATGAGTTTGAGCAAGCTCTGGGAGTTGGTGAAGGACAGGGAGGCCTGGCATGCTACAGTCCATGGGATTGCAGAGAGTTGGACATGAATAAGTGACTGAACTGACTGAACATCAACAAGAGTTCACAGGAGGAAGTGACTGCAGATATGTTAGAAATAGCAAGAGAACAAGAGTGAGAAGTGTAACTTTAAGGTGTGACTGCATTGCTGCCATCTCATGAAAAAATGTTAATGGAAGAGAAGTTGCATCTTACTGATGAGTAAATAAAGTGGTTTCTTAAGAAAGAAGTTGCTCCTGGTGAATATTCTGTGAAGACTGTTGAAATGACAACAGAGTATTTAGAATATTACATAAATTCAGTGATAAAGCCTTTTTATAGACAGGAGTTTGAGTAAATTCTGGATGTTGGTGATGGACAGGGAGGCCTGGTGTGCTGCAGAAGATGGGATTGCAAAGAGTTGGACAAGACTGAGTGACTGAACTGACTGACTGAGTGATAAAGCGGCAGCAGTATTTGAGAGCACTGAGTCCAAATTTGAAAGTGGTTCTACCACGGATATGCATTGTATGCTACAGGGAAATGCTATTCTACTCTTTATTTGTTCATGAAATAGTCAACTATTGTGGCAAGCTTCACTGTGGTCTTAGTTTAAGAAGTTTTCACAGCCATGCCAATCTTTAGCAAACACCATCCTGATCACTCAGCAGTCATCAACTTTGAGACAAGATCCTCTGCCAGCAAAAGATAATGACCCACTAAAAGCTTAGATGACGGTTAGTTTCTTTTTAGAATAAGATATTTTTAAGAAATATATGCACATTATTTTATCAGACATCATGCTATTGCACACTTTTTAGACTACTGTGCTGTGCTCAGTCATTCGTGTCCGACTCTTTGCAACTTCATGGACTGTACCTCGTCAGACTCTTCTGTCCATGGGGATTCTCCAGGCAAGGATACTGGAGTGGGTTGCCATGCTCTCTGCCAGGGGATCTTCCCAACCCAGGGCTCAAACCCAGATCTTCCACATTGTTGGCAGATCCTTTGCCATCTGAGCCACCAGGAAAGTCCAAAAATACTAGAGTGGGTAGCCTATCCCTTCTCCACGGAAACTTCCTGACCCAGAAATTGAGCCAGGGTCTCCTTCATTACAGGTGGATTCTTTGCCAACTAAGCTACGGTATAGCATAAAGATAACTTTTGTGTGCTCTGGAAAACTAAAACATTTTTGTGACAGACTTTATTACAATACTTGCTGTATTGCCATAGTCAGGAATGCAACTCACAATATCTCTGAGGTATACTTGTAGTATCTTAGTGTTGATAACAAATTACCACAGGTCAGGTAGCTGAAACCAGCAAGAATTTATTATCTCATAATTCTGGAAGTCAAAAATCAGAAATCAAGGGGCTGGCACGACTATGCTCCCTCTGAAAGTTCTTGGGAAGCACACTACTTGATCAGTTTTAATTGTTAGCTCTGGATAAACCTTGGTATTTCATACCTTGTAATTCCATCACTCCCAACTCTGTCTCTATTGTCATCATGACCTTCTTCCTCGTATATATCTTTGCATCCCTTCTCCTGTTATATAGACAACAGATATTGACTTTATAGCACATCTTAATTTAGTATAATTTCATCTTAATACAACTAACTGTATCTGTGACCATTCTATTTCCAAGTAATGTCACACTTGAGGTTCTGAATAGACATAAATTTTGAGATAACACTATTCAAAAAAATATACTTAAGATGTTTCATTTACTTTTTTCCCACATTTCTTCTTAAGAATATACCCTTAACTAATTTTTAGGCTACACTTCTAAGAAATCTGAAATCTTAAATAATTTATATTACATACTATATTATAGTATCATATAGTATATAGGGATATAACTCTATACCTCTAATATATTATATAATATATACTTGATAGAATAAAATGTATGTATTTAATGATGAAAAGTATACTTTATCTAGAACATCTTGTATAGGAAATTGATAAATATTGATGTGTATAAATAGGAATTGGTAAAGATAAGAATAAAGCATTTACTATATTAACAAGAGCCTTGTAAATTACTCTCCTATATTGTTTTTATTTTATTTATTTATTTTTACTTTACAATATTGTATTGGTTTTTCCATAAATCAACATGAATCCACCACGGGTGTACATATGTTCCCAATCCTGAACCCCCCTCTCACCTCCCTCCCCATAGTTTATGGAGGGAAATTTGGCTTAAATATTTAAAACTGTGTACTAAGCACCTACTATCTTTTAGGTGGTCAAAACATGCTAGTGTAAAAAACTGACAGAAATTGCTACCGTTAGGAAGCATACATTTTGGTAGAAAATGTATGAAATAATTATACATATATATATGTATATATATAAGTAAAATATATATAATGCATAAAAACTATATGTTCTGTTAATTGCTCTGTCACATCAGACTCTATGACCCCATGGACTGTAGGCCGCCAAGCTCCTCTGTCCATAAAATTCCGACCTGGATCTCCTGCATTGCAGGCACATTCTTTACCATTTGAGCCACCAGTGTATGTATGTATGTATGTATGTATGTATATATGTGTGTGTGTATATATATATATATATATATATATAATTGTTTCTGTTTTTCCGGAGAACACTTTACAGCTATTTAAAGACTTATATTTAAAATATGGCATTACATGTAAGTTCAACTGCCCTTACAATTTCTTTCAATTAATTGTTTTGCATGCAAGATAAATTATTGAAGAATGTATTACTTGCAGTAGGGGTGGAGATGGGAAGAGGAGAAAGTAAGTGTAAAGCTACTATATGGAGGGCTGAGATTTGATGAAATATAGTCAAGTTACATCCTTCAACTTCAAGAAATCCTATAGACTTAGGTAATTTTCAAGACAGTAAGGAATTCAAAATAAAATATCATATTAAAAGTGAGGAAAAATCTCAACTGATCCATCTCAATTCTTGAATATTATTTTCCTTACAATTTTTATGTTTACATTGTTTATAATTATGTTCCATTATACTCAGTAAAACAGTTTTTTTTTTTTTTTGGTGCTTACAAACAACAATGCTAGGTGAAGTTGAAGTGTTATATGCTAAATTGTTGAGGCAAGAAAATACGACTAATCATTGACTCCTCAAATCATTAACAAACTGGAATTAAGGAAATAATCTTAACTGATCATTTCTAAGACTATATCTGTAGCTAGTAGAACATGTAAGACAAACATAAGAACTTATCATTCTGGCCATCGTGGATATAAAGGACAAAAAAAAAAATCATCTCTTACATGAGTTAATGTCATAATTTGTTGTTTAGTTGCCAAGTTGCTTCTGACTCTTTTTGAAATCCCATGGACTGTAGACTGCTAGGGTCCCGTCTCTGTGGTTTTTTTCAGGCAACAATACTGGAGTAGGTTGCCATTTCCTTCTCCAGATCTTCCCAACCCAGGGACTGAACCCACATCTCCTGCATTACAAGAAAATTCTTTACCACTGAGTCATCACGGAAGCCCATTAGTTATAATGGTAAATAGTCATTGTGAAACGTTGAGTTTAGAATTTTCACTACAAATAGCAAAATATATCCTAATCCTCTGGAGAAGGAAATGGCAACCCACTCCATTATCCTTGCCTGGAAAATCTCATGGACAGAGTAACCTGGTGGATTGCAGTCCATGGAATCGCAAAGAGTCAGGCATGAATGAATGACTAACACCCATCCTAATCCTAAGTCTGATACTCTATTTATGTTTTTAGATTTATAACTCATTTTTCTAACAATCCATGCCTTTAAAAAATATCAATAGTATTTCTAAATGAAAAAAGAAAATGTTATCTGCTATTTTATGTTCAGCACCTCCAGCTCATCTGTGCCATGTCAATACGATAATGCACAAAGAAAAAGAGATAGGAGTATTGCTCTCACAAGTCATTTTTAGCCTTTTCAAATTATAATAAGATAAACTATTCACAAATTCACAAAGACCCATGCTAAACAAGTATGGCAATTATAGATAACACAGTTCAGTTCAGTTCAGTTCAGTCACTCAGTCATGTATCACTATTTGTGCCCCCATGAATCACAGCACGCCAGGCCTCCCTGTCCATCACCAACTCCCAGAGTTCACTGAGACTCATGTCCATCGAGTCAGTGATGCCATCCAGCCATCTCATCCTCTGTCGTCCCCTTCTCCTCCTGCCCCCAATCCCTCTCAGCATCAGAGTCTTTTCCAACGAGTCAACTCTGCATGAGGTGGCCAAGGTATTGGAGTTTCAGCTTTAGCATCATTCCTTCCAAAGAAATCCCAAGGCTGACCTCCTTCAGAATGGACTAGTTAGATCTCCTTGCAGTCCAAGGGACTCTCAAGAGTTTTCTCCACCACCACACTTCAAAAGCATCAATTCTTCAGTGCTCAGCTTTCTTCACAGTCCAACTCTTGCATCCATACATGACCACTGGAAAAACCACAGCCTTGACTAGACGGACCTTTGTTGGCAAAGTAATGTCTCTCCTTTTGAATATGCTATCTAGGTTGGTCATAACTTTTCTTCCGAAGAGTAAGTGTCTTTTAATTTCATAGCTGCAGTCACCATCTGCAGTGATTTTTGAGCCCCTCAAAATAAAGTGTGGCACTGTTTCCACTATTCTCCCATCTAGGTCTCATGAAATGATGGGACCAGATGCCATGATCTTCGTTTTCTGAATGTTGAGCTTTAAGCCAACTTTTTCGTGCTCCACTTTCACTTTCATCAAGAGGAATTTTAGTTCCTCTTCACTTTCTGCCATAAGGGTGGTGTCATCTGCATATCAGAGGTTATTTACTTTTCTCCAGGCAATCTTTATTCCAGCTTGTGCTTCTTCCAGCCCAGGGTTTCTCATGATGTACTCTGCATATAAGTTCAATAAGCAGGGTGAAATTATACAGCCTTGATGTACTCCTTTTCCTATTTGGAACCAGTGTGTTGTTCCATGTCCAGTTCTAACTGTTGCTTCCTGACCTGCATACAGGTTTCTCAAAAAGCAGGTCAGGTGGTCTGGTATTCCCATCTCTTTCAGAATTTTCCACAGTTTTTTGTGATCCACACAGTCAAAGGCTTTGGCATAGTCAATAAAGCAGAAATAGATGTTTTTTCTGGAACTCTCTTGCTTTTTCAGTGACCCAGTGGATGTTGGCAATTTGATCTCTGATTCCTCTGCCTTTAATAAAAACAGTTTGAATATCTGTAAGTTCATAGTTCACATATTGCTAAAGCCTGGCTTGGAGAATTTTGAGCATTACTTTACTAGCGTGTGAGATGAGTGCAATTGTGCAGTAGTTTGAGTATTCTTTTGCATTGCTGTTCTTTGGAATTGGAATGAAAATTGACCTTTTCCAGTCCTGAGGCCACTGCTGTGTTTCCAAATTTGCTGTCATATTGAGTACAGCACCTTCACAACACCATCTTTCAGGAATTGAAATAGTTCAACTGGAATTCCATCACCTCCACAAGCTTTGTTCGCAGTGATGATTTCTAAGGCCCACTTGACTTCACATTCAAGGATGTCTGGCTCTAGGTGAGTGATCACACTATTGTGATTATCCAGGTTGTAAAGATCTTTTTTTGTACAGTTCTTCTGTGTATTCTTGCCACTTCTTCTTAATATCGTCTGCTTCTCTTAGGTCCATAACATTTCTGTCCTTTATTGAGCCCATCTCTGCATTAAATGTTCCCTTGGTATCTGTAATTTTCTTGAAGAGATCTCTAATCTTTCCCATTCTGTTCTTTTCCTCTATTTCTTTGCATTGATCACTGAAGAAGGCTTTCTTATCTCTTCTTGCTATTCTTTGGAACTCTGCATTCAGATGCTTGTATCTTTCCTTTTCTCCTTTGCTTTTCACTTCTCTTCTTTTCACAGCTATTTGTAAGGCCTCCCCAGACAGCCATTTTGCTTTTTTGCATTACTTTTCCATGTGGATGATCTTGATCCCTGTTTCTTGTACAGTGTCACGAATCTCATTCCATAGTTTATCACACACTCTATCTATCAGATCTAAGCCCTTAAATCTATTTCTCATTTCCACTGTATAGTCATAAGAGATTTCATTTAGTCATACCTGAACGGTCTAGTGGCGTTCCCTACTTTCTTCAGTTTCAGTCTGAATTTGGTAATAAGGAGTTCATGATCTGAGCCACAGTCAGCTCCTGATCTTGTTTTTGTTGACTATATAAGAGTTTCTTCATCTTTGGCTGCAAGATAATCTTGCACTATAATCAATCTGATTTCAGTGTTGACCACCTGGTGATGTCCATGTGTAGAGTCTTCTCTTGTGTTGTTGGAAGAGAGTGTTTGCTATGACCAGTGCATTTCCGTGGCAAAACTCTATTAGTCTTTAACCTGCTTCATTCTGCATTCCAAGGCCAAATTTGCCTGTTTCTCCAGGTGTTTCTTGACTTTCTACTTTTGCATTCCAGTCCTCTACAATGAAAAGAACATCATTTTGGGGAGTTAGTTCTAAAAGGTCTTGTAGGTTTTCATAGAACCATTCAACTTCAGCTTCTTTAGCATTACTTGTGGGGCATAGACTTGGATTACTGTAACATTGAATGGTTTGCCTTGGAGACAAACAGAGATCATTCTGTCGTTTTTGAGATTGCATCCAAGTACTGCATTTAGGACTCTTTTGTTGACCATGATGGCTACTCCATTTTTTTCTGAGGGATTCCTGCCCGCAGTAGTAGATATAATGGTCATCTGAGTTTAAATTCACCCATTCCATCCATTTTAGTTTACTGGTTCCTAAAATGTCGACGTTCACTCTTGCCATCTCCTGTTTGACCACTTCCAATTTGCCTTAACTGGGTATTGTTTATGCTTTGGCTCTATCCCTTCATTCTTTCTGGAGTTATTTCTCCACTGATCTCCATTAGTATATTTGGCACCTAATGACATGGGGAGTTCCTTTTTTAGTATCCTATCATTTTTCCTTTTCATACTGTTCGTGGGGTTCCCAAGGCAAGAATACTGAAGTGCTTTGCCATTCCCTTCTCCAGTGGACCACATTGTTTCAGATTTCTCC
Organism: Litocranius walleri; assembly: GCA_006410535.1. Lineage (NCBI taxonomy): Eukaryota > Metazoa > Chordata > Mammalia > Artiodactyla > Bovidae > Litocranius > Litocranius walleri. Next base: position 2,042,164 of record SJYG01000245.1, on the reverse strand, counting down.
ACCATGCCTGCCTGTCTTGGATGGCCCCACAGGGCATGGCTTAGTTTCACTGAGTTAGACAAGGCTGTGGTCCTAGTGTGATTAGATTGACTAATTTTCTGTGATCAGCCCCCTGTTGGAGGTCAGGGGTGGTGGCCAGGAGGAGTGACCCCATTCCAAGGAGCAGTGGATGGGCTGGCACTGGAGGGCCTAGAGGAGCTTTTCCACATTCAGTTTTGGGAGAGGCAGCAGTGAGGAGATGTCCCACATTCAAGGTAAGAGAAACCAAAGTAATAAGGTAGGTGTTGCAAGAGGGCAGACACACTGAAACCATAATCACAGAAAACTAGTCAGTCTAATCTCACTACGACCACAGCCTTGTCTAAACTCAATGTACATAATACTGCTGCTGCTGCCAAGTCACTTCAGTTGTGTCCGACTCTGTGCGACCCCATAGATGGCAGCCCACCAGGCTCCCCTGTCCCTGGGATTCTCGAGGCAAGAACACTGGAGTGGATTGCCATTTCCTTCTCCAATGTAGGAAAGTCAAAAGTGAAAGTGAAGTCGCTCAGTCGTGTCCTACTCTTAATGATCCCATGGGCTGCAGTCTACTAGGCTCCTCTGTCCATGGGATTTTCCAGGCAAGAGTACTGGAGTGGGTGCCATTGCCTTCTCCGGTAGATAACACAGTATCTTATTATTGTGATACTCTGTCAAGCAAATGCTTTAAATTACACTCCTGATCTTCAGAAGAAGATTTAGGGCAGAGATTATGGAGGAAGGAGTGGTGATTTCAAATCCATTTTTTACTGCTATGATACTGATTTTTTACTTGTTTTAATGTCAAAGAAGCAGTGCAATGTTAAAACTATTCTAAGTTTCCAAATAGAAAATATTACTCCTTTATGATAAGAAAACAAATAAAAATAAATTGCATTGATTTCTTATGTTATTGATGTAAAAAAAGTTGGAATGCTTCAAAACCTTTTGTCTTTCAAAAGTTTAGAAGGTCTGTAACTCAAAGAAAACTCAAACAGGCCTTCATTTAAATAACAGTTTAGTTTCCCATTTTAAACAGCTTCCATTATCACAAAAATTCTCAACTAATAAATGTGTCTAACTGAAATCAGAAATGAAAAGCAATAAACATTTACTGTTTACCTTACTTTATCTGCATGGTCCTATGTCATTTTCATTCTTGCAGACTGTGCAAGTGTGGAAGCTGAGCAGTTTCAGGTACCTATTGGATCTATAACAATTATACTATAACATAGAAACCCTCTGAAAGCTTAGCCCCTTATTTTTAATCACCTTCTCAGCCTGTCCCTGAGTCTTGCAGTAGGAAAGAAGAAACATAGGTTGTAGTAAATTGTGATCAACACATTTCCTGGTTGGAGCACTAAAAGCCATAGACTTTCATTGCCTATTCAGTCAAGACAGGTGTCTGAGATCTAACGAAGAAGTGAAAAGTGGCTGTTTTTTTCCAACCAAACAAGACAGTGTGTTGATTATTCACTCTTGCTTCTTAGGGAAAACAGACCAAAAAACAAACAAACAAACAAAAAAGAAATCAAAAGCAATATATGTATGTATATATACATATGGTTGTTGGTGATGGTTTAGTCGCTAAATTGTGTCCAACTCTTGTGACCCCATGGACAGAGGAGCCTGACAGGCTATAGTCCATGGGATTCTCCAGGCAAGAATATTGGAATGGGTTGCCATTTCTTTCTCTATATATGTACATATGTATATATATATATATATATATATACACACACACATATATATATATACACACACATATATATATATATATATATGCATGTATCTATATAAAGAATTAATTTAAAATCTGTAATCCCAAATGACAGGAAAACAAGTAAATTCTGTACTATTAGCTTCTATCATTTTGGCTAAATAATAGGCATTTAAGCTTGAGAAAGTAGTTAGCTTAATTGAGGGCAGGAGTAAACAAATGGTCCTTGGCAATTCTGTAAAAATGTCATCAGATTGAACAAGTGGCTAATTTTCAGAGGTGACTAATAGCACACTTTTCACTGTGGATAAATTGTTATTGATGACAATGGTAAGAAAAGCAAACATCAAGCAGAAGGCTTGGCTTTATTTTAAAATCACTTTGATTTAAAACTTGGGCACCATGATTACAGTTCTGCTTTTATATAAATCCTTGTTTGAATAGCTAATAGCAATACAAAGAATTTTTCAGAAACCTTAACCAGTGTAATGTAGTTGATATATAACCTACTTTTATACTAATACAAATAGATCTATGTATGTCTGTATACATTTACATAATAAAATCACCAATATGAAGAAACTATCAAGATCAAAACTAAATGTGATACTATGTATAGAAATTGAGTCTTCAAGAAAATAAAACAGTATTACTTGATGATATCAGGCACAAAAAACTCAGTGTCAGGAATAATGTGAAAATGACTGTACTGACCTTTTAAAGACTAGTAATGATTTTCCTAATATATTTCTTCTGAAGGCAAAAGAATATTACATTTAAAAATTTTACCATTAAGAGGACATTATTGTAATGACATCTGTGTTGGTGGCACATAGCCTACCCCATTTTATGTTTAACAGGAACACCATGGCAGCATCTGTACAAGCAAATAAAGCATGATGGAGTGGTTAATTGTTGCAGCATTAAAGCATGAATGCTGTCTGATTAACAGAATTGAAACTGCTTTAGTCATACTCTACTGAATGCATTTTTTCCCTTCTTTTCCATATGCTGTTGTGGTCACTGAAGTGGTTTCTCCCTGGCACACTGTAGTATTTCCTGTCCACCTGCTGCCTCTTGACTTCTATGTCAGGATATTGTGAGTGCAATTCTCTTTTTGCTCAGAAGCATGCTTATTAAGGTCTATTGTCTAACTAAGATTCTGCTATAAAGAGCAATTGAAAAACATTCCAACCCTCTTGCCCTGAAGAATAGGTAGAAACAGTAATGAAAATGTATTTGTCAGTTGCCTTTGAGTTACACGTTATATTCTGACAATGTTATATGCACTGGACTTCCATTCACTTCATTAATTGTCTGGCTTAACTCTTTGCTCTCATTTTTCAGTATCTACAGAAAATAAACTTATGAGGGAGAAATAAATGGACATGAAGATAAATGTACGTACCTACTTTTGTCATGCCCAATGCTGCAACATTGCTTTAAATATATCAAGCAATTTGTTTTTTTGTTTGTTTTTTTCAGGATGTCAGTTCAAGTTTGTTTATACCTTCTACTCCTTTTCCGAAGCCGAAGGATTAAGCAACTGTTTTTTGTGTGTGGAAATAATATGTTAAGATATTATACAAGATTATTGATTTGTCATTATGAAACAGCACCAGAAGTCTTGTGTGGTGACTCTGAAAATCATTAAAGTTTGATTAAAACAGGTTACTTATCCTTTTAGGCCTTCACTCCTTATATGAATTAGAATAGAATGAATACATGACTTATAAAAACTCATTAATTCTGATATTTCTGTAGTTCCATTTATGGTTTATTCCTTGGTCAGTGTAATTGCACATGGACATTCATTTTGGAACCAAATATATTTATTTATATCAATAACTAAAGAAATGATACAGATAACATAACACATACTAATAGGGCTTTTCCCCTATGCAATTAATTATCTATTAATAAATATCCTTGAAATCTAATGAGTATAAACAATAGCGCAAGCATTTTAGATATCTTGAAGATTTTAAGGTGGGAAAAACAAAAAAATCCTTTCTTCACAGCATATTCTTCAAATCCTAAAATGATGAGTAAAATTCAACCTTGATAATTATCTTTTCTGTTCTGTAAACATTATGGGATAATATGTTTATATTTTTAAAAATATATAAAACAAATTGCCAGTCCAGGTTCGATGCATGATACTGGATGCTTGGGGCTGGTGCACTGAGATGACCCAGAGGGATGGTATGGGGAGGGAAGAGGGAGAGGGGTTCAGGATAGGGAACACGTGTATACCTGTGGTGGATTCATGTCGATGTATTGCAAAACCAATATAATATTGTAAAGCAATTAACCTCTAATTAAAATAAATAAATTTATATTTAAAAAATAAAATATAAAGAATAAATATTTGTATGTAAAGTCACCTTTGACTGAGGGTAGAGTTATTTACATTAACCATCTATTTAAAAAATCAAATAGCTTATTTCAATAGATATCCAGCATTTATCCTATAACAGCATTATTTTTCTTGCCTCTCAGCCAAGCCATCTCACTACTTCATATTCTTGCCATTTGGTAACTATAAAAATATTTGAAGTAATTTTATATTGATTTATTGAATCCAAAAAACATAGAGTCCATACAACTGAACTTGTTTGACTCTTCAAAATGGTTTCAATCTTCATTCTAAGATGTGATCTAAGTTAATTTAATCATTAAACTTATTTGCTTATCTATAGGAAAAGGAGTACATCAAGGCTGTATATTGCCACCCTGCTTATTTAACTTATCTGCAGAGTACATCATGAGAAATGCTGGGCTGAAAGAAGCACAAGCTGGAATCAAGATTTTCAGGAGAAATATCAATAACCTCAGATATGCAGATGACACCACCCTTATGGCTGAAAGTGAAGAAGAACAAAAAAGCCTCTTGACGAAAGTGAAACAGGAGAGTGAAAATGTTGACTTAAAGCTCAACATTCAAAAAATGAAGATCATGGCATCTGGTCCCATCACTTCTTGGCAAATAGATGGGGAAAGTGTAGAAACAGTGGCTGACTTTATTTTTCTGGGCTTCAAAATCACTGCACATGGTGATTGCAGCCATGAAATTAAAAGATGCTTATTCCTTGGAAGGAAAGGTACGACTAACCTAGACAACATATTAAAAAGCAGAGACATTATTTTGCCAATGAAGATCCATCTAGTCAAAGTTATGGTTTTTCCTGTGGTCATGTATGGATATGAGAGTTGGACTATGAAGAAAGCTGAGCACTGAAGAACTGATGTTTTCGAACTGTGGTGTTGGAGAAGACTCTTGAGAGTTCCTTGGACTGCAAAGAGACCCAACCAGTCCATCCTAAAAAAGACCAGTCCTGGTGTTCATTGGAAGGACTGATGTGGAAGCTGAAACTTCAATATTTTGCCCACCTGATGTGAAGAGCTGGCTCATTTGAAAAGACACTGATTCTGGGAAAGATTGAGGGCAGAAGGAGAAGAGGACGACAGAGGATGAGATGGCTGGATGACATCACTGACTCAATGGACATGAGTTTTTGTAAACTCCAGGAGTTGGTGACGGACAGGGAGGCCTGATGTGTTGCAGTTCATGGGGTCACAAATAGTCAGACATGACAGAGCAACTGAACCGAACTGACAAATGGGTACTACTGTCTGCTTCAAAATTTTAAGATAATAGAATATTACCTGAAATGGATGCAGTAAAAGATGCCTAAAATTCACTTAAGTTTCAAATGATTGTGTATACTAACAATAATATAGTGAGTTATATTTTTTAATATATTTGTTTACCAGATGTGGATGTGACTGGTGATAGAAGCAAGGTCCGATGCTGTAAAGAGCAATATTGCATAAGAACCTGGAATGTCAGTTCCATGAATCAAGGCAAATTGGAAGTGGTCAAACAAGAGATGGCAAGAGTGAATGTCAGCATTTTAGGAATCAGTAAACTAAAATGGACTGGAATGGGTGAATTTAAACTCAGATGATCATTATATCTACTACTGTGGGCAGGAATCTCTCAGAAGAAATGGAGTAGCCATCATGATCAACAAGAGTCCAAAATGCAGTACTTGGATGCAATCTCAAAAACGACAGAATGATCTCTGTTTGTCTCCAAGTCAAACTATTCAATATCACAGTAATCCAAGTCTATGCCCCAACCAGTAATGCTGAAGAAGGTGAAGTTGAATGGTTCTATGAAGACCTACAAGACCTTTTACAACTAACATCCCAAAACGATGTCCTTTTCATTACAGGGGATTGGAATGCTAAAGTAGGAAGTCAAGAAACACCTGGAGAAACAGGCAAATTTGGCTTTGGAATGCAGAATGAAGCAGAGTAAAGACTAATAGAGTTTTGCCAAGAAAATGCACGGGTCATAGCAAACACCCTCTTCCAACAACACAAGAGAAGACTCTACACATGGACATCACCAGATGGTTAACACCAAAATCAGATTGATTTTACCCTTTGCAGCCCAAGATGGAGAAGCCCTATACAGTCAACAAAAACAAGACCAGGAGCTGGCTGTGGCTCAGATCATGAACTGCTTATTACCAAATTCAGACTGAAATTGAAAAAAGTAGGGAAAACTGCTAGACAATTCAATTATGACCTAAATCAAATCCCTTATGATTATACAGTGGAAATGAGAAATAGATTTAAGGGCCTAGATTTGATAGATAGAGTGCCTGATAAACTATGGAATGAGATTCGTGACACTGTACAAGAAACAGGGATCAAGATCATCCACATGGAAAAGAAATGCAAAAAAGCAAAATGGCTGTCTGGGGAGGCCTTACAAATAGCTGTGAAAATAAGAGAAGAGAAAAGCAAAGGAGAAAAAGAAAGATATAAGCATCTGAATGCAGAGTTGCAAAGAATAGCAAGAAGAGGTAAGATAGCCTTCTTCAGTGATCAATGCAAAGAAATAGAGGAAAAGAACAGAATGGGAAAGACTAGAGATCTTTTCCAGAAAATTAGAGATACCAAGGGAATATTGCATGCAAAGATGGGCTTGATAAAGGACAGAAATGATAGGGACCTAAGAGAAGCAGAAGATATTAAGAAGAGGTGGCAAGAATACACAGAAGAACTATACAAAAAAGGTCTTCATGACCCAGATAATCATGATAGTGTGATCACTCATCTAGAGCCAGACATCCTTGAATGTGAAGTCAAGTGGGCCTTAGAAAGCATCACTTGTGGAGGTGATGGAATTCCAGTTGAACTATTTCAAATCCTGAAAGATTATGCTGTGAAAGTGCTGCACTCAATACGCCAGCATATTCGGAAAACTCAGCAGTGGCCACAGGACTGGAAAAGGTCAGTTTTCGTTCCAATCTCAAAGAAAGGCAATGCCAAAGAATGCTCAAACTACTGCACAATTGCACTCATCTCACATGCTAGTAAAGTAATGCTCAAAATTCTCCAAGCCAGGCTTCAGCAATAGGTGAACCATGAAATTCCTGATGTTCAAGCTAGTTTTAGAAAAGGCAGAGTAACCAGAGATCAAACTGCCAACATCCGGTGGATCATCAAAAAAGCAAGAGAGTTCCAGATAAACATCTATTTCTGCTTTATTGACTATGCCAAAGCTTTTGACTCTATGGATCACAAGAAACTTTGGAAAATTCTGAGAGAGATGGGAATACCAGACCACCTGACCTGCCTCTTGAAAAATCTGTATGTATGTTGGGAAGCAACCATTAAAACGATCCAATCAAAAAATGAGCCAAAGAACTAAATAGGCACTTCTCCAAAGAAGATATACGGATGGATAACGAACACATGAAAAGATGTTCAACATCACTCATTATCAGAGAAATGCAAATCAAGACCACAATGAGGTACCATTTCACACCAGTCAGAATGGATGCGATCCAAAAGTCTACAAGCAATAAATGCTGGAGAGTATGTAGAGTAAAGGGAACCCTCTTACACTGCTGGTGGGAATGCAAACTAGTACAGCCATTATGGAAAACAGTGTGGAGATTCCTTAAAAAATTGCAAATAGAACTGCCTTATGACCCAGCAATCCCACTGCTGGGCATACACACCGAGGAAACCAGAATTGAAAGAGACACATGTACCCCAATGTTCATCGCAGCACTGTTCATAATAGCCAGGACATGGAAGCAACCTAGATGTTCATCAACAGATGAATGGATAAGAAAGCATTGGTACATATACACAATGGAGTGCTACTCAGCCCTTAAAAAGAATAAATTTGACTCAGTTCTAATGAGATGGATGAAATTGGAACCGATTATACAGAGTGAAGTAAGCCAGAAAGAAAAACACCAATACAGTATACTGACACATATATATGGAATTTAGAAGATAGTAATGATGACCCTATATGTGAGACAACAAAAGAGACACAGAGGTATAGAACGGACTTTTGGACTCTGAGGGAGAGGGAAAGGGTGGGATGGTATGGGAGAATGGCATTAAAACGTATACTATCTTGTAAGAAAAGAAGCGCCAGTCTATGTTCAATGCAGGATGCAGGATGCATGGGGCTGGTGCACAAGATGATTCAGGTAGATGGTGTGGGGTGGGATGTGGGAGAGGGCTTCGGCATTGGGAGATTGTGTTCACCTGTGGCTAATACATGTCAATGTATGGCAAAACAAATGCAGTATTGTAATTAAAAAAATAAATTAATTAATAAAAAAAAAACTGGACATGGAACAACAGACTTGTTCAAACTGGAAAAGGAGTATGTCAAGGCTGTATATTGTCACCCTGCTTGTTTAACTTATATGCAGAGTAAATCATGAGAAGCGCTGGACTAGAAGAAACACAAAACACAAGCTGGAATCAAGAGTGCCAGGAGAAATATCAATAACCTCAAATATGCAGATGACACTACTCTTATGGCAGAAAGTGAAGAGGAACTAAAATTCCTCTTGATGAAAGTGAAAGTGGAGAATGAAAATGTTGGCTTAAAGCTCAACATTCAGAAAATGAAGATCAGGCATTTGGTCCCATCACTTCATGGAAAATAGATGGGGAAACAGTGGAAACAGTGTCAGACTTTATTTTTGGTGGCTCCAGAATCACTGCAGATGGTGACTGCAGCCATGAAATTAAAAAATGCCTTTACTCCTTGGGAGAAAATTTCTGACCAACCTAGACAACATATTCAAAAGCAGAGACATTACTTGCCTGATTAAGGTCCATCTAGTCAAGGCTATGGTGTTTCCAGTGGTCATGTATGGATGTGAGAGTTGGACTGTGAAGAAAGCTGAGCACTGAAGAATTGATGCTTTTGAACTGTGGTGTTGGAAAAGACTCTTGAGAGTCCCTTGAACTGCAAGGAGATCCAACCTCTCCATTCTGAAGGAGATCAGTGCTGGGTGTTTTTTGGAATGAATGATGCTGAAGCTGAAATTCCAGTATTTTGGCCACCTCACATGAGGAGTTGACTCATAGGAAAAGACTCTGATGCTGGGAGTGATTGGGAGCAGGAGAAGGGGATGACAGAGGATGAGATGGCTGGATTGCATCACTGACTCGATGGACATGAGTCTGAGTGAACTTCAGGAGTTGGTGATTGACAAGGAGGCCTGGTGTGCTGCGATTCATGGGGTCGCAAAGAGTCGGACACGACTGAGTGACTGAACTGAACTGAATGATCAGTACACTAATCTAATGAAATAAAGCACAAATGGTCACCATTTTCAGGCCAAAGTCACTCATACATATTTCTTGATTCTTCCCTGTTTTCTTAAATCCTTCGTGACTGACTTATCTGGTTATCATTATTCCATACTGAAATGTAGCAGGACTCTATGGTACCTGTCCCCCATGTCCTCTGCCTGCCTTTTGTCTGTAGAAAAACTTTAGCCCAATAATGTTTTAATCTCACAATGGCATCCCCACTCCAGTACTCTTGCCTGGAAAATCCTATGGACAGAGGAGCCTGGGAGGCTGCAGTCCATGGGGTCGCTAGGAGTCAGACACGACTGAGAGACTTCACTTTCACTTTCACGCATTGGAGAAGGAAATGGCAACCCACTCCAGTGTTCTTGCCTGGAGAATCCCAGGAACAGGGAAGCCTGGTGGGCTGCCATCTCTGGGGTCACACAGAGTCGGTGACTGAAGTGACTTAGCAGCAGCAAGAAATGAGAACATGCAGAAAAAAAAGCAAAACAAAACAGGCCAAATAGTAATACTGTAGTCATTAAATATAGTCAAGACTTTTTTTTTTCCTTTTTTTTTAATAAATTTATTTATTTTTTTAATTACAATACTGTATTTGTTTTGCCATACATTGACATGTATTAGCCACAGGTGAACACAATCTCCCAATGCCAAAGCCCCCTCCCAACTCCCACCCCACACCATCTACCTGAATCATCCTGTGCACTTTATTTCCTTCTCAAGGGCTATAGATAATATTTAGAGCCTTATCTTTTAAGCTGTCTTATAGATACTGAAACTCCCACCAGGTGGACAAAGTTAACAATTAGATGACTAGTCTATAGCCATGACATAAGCTGCTACAGTTCTAAGAATTGGCCTAAGGATGTTGGAACAAACTGATCTTTGAAATGAAGATTATCTGCATTTAAAAGAATCAAGATGGCATTGATCAGACCACCAAGGACCAAGTTCAAGATGACTGTCAGAGTTGACTGTGCTGTCTCTGCATTTAGACCTCTCCCTCAGTCTATAAAAGCTTTTGCCCATTGATTTTCAGTTGTGGTGGTGGAGATGCTTTTGGGCAGGAGCTCACTCTTTCCTCAGGTTGCTGGCTTCCAAAATAGAGCAAACTTTCCTTTTCACCAATCTGGTCCCCTTATTGGCTTTTGATTGGTGAGCAACTGAACCCCACTTTTGGTTAGAAAACCACAACTATTTTAATAAATATATTAAATGTATCTATTCATTATTCTCTGGTCTATTTTCTCTTTTAATTTTATAATATTCCATTGCGTTATGACTCTCGTCATAACTTTCTCAATTTTTGCACTCTCTAACATAGTCGCTACTGACTGAAAGGTAAAGAGTGAGTCTCTTTGCATAGTCTGAAATATCTTTGTAAACTTTCTAATCTCAGTTTCTGTCACTGTCATGACTTAAGTTTGCTATGATCTATTTATGTGGGTGATTAGTCGCTCAGTCATGGCCAATTATTTGTGACCCCATGGACTGTAGCCCACCAGGCTACTCTGTCCATGGGATTTCTCGGGCAAGAATATTGGAGTAGGTTGCTATTTTCTTCTCCACAGGGTCTTCTAAACCCAGGGATCAAAACTGCTTCTCTTGCTTCTCTGGCACTGGCAAGCAGATTCTTTACTATCGTGCCAACCAGGAAGTCCCATAAAACTTATGATAAAACTCAAAACTTTTTGGCCAATCCAATATTTTTACTAAACTTCTGCCTTATCAAATTTGAGATTCATGAAATAGTGCTCGAGGAGAAATATTTGAACAGTAAAAACAAATAATAATAATAATAATAAGTTATCAGAGATCTGAATAGAATACAAAATCGAATTTGAATTGAATTTTAACAGTGTGACTTTGAAGCATTATATCATATTTAATATAATATATTGAAGTATTATATATAATTTGAAGTATTATGGCCAACCTAGACAGCATATTAAAAAGCAGAGACATTACTTTGCCAACACAGGTCTGTCTAGTCAAGGCTATGGTTTTTTCCAATATGTATGGATGTAAGAGTTGCACTATAAAGAAAGCTGAGCACCAAAGAATTGATGCTTTTGAATTGTGGTGTTGGAGGAGACTCTTGTGAGTACCTTGGATTGCAAGGAGATCCAACCAATCCATCCTAAAAGAAATTAGTCCTAAATATTCATTGGAAAGATTGATGTTGAAGCTGAAACTCCAATACTTTGGCCACTTGATGCAAAGAGCTGACTCATTGGAAAAGATTCTGATGCTGGGAAAGATTGAAGGCGGGAGGAGAAGGGGACGACAGAGGATGAGATAGCTGGACGGTATCACCAACTCAATGGACATGAGTTTATGCAAGCTTCGGAAGCTGGTGATGGACAGGGAGGCCTGGCGTGCTGCAGTCCATGGGGTCACAAAGAGTCAGACACAACTGAATGACTGAACTGAACTGAACTGTTCTATATATATATATATATATATATATATATATATAATATGTAAGTATTATATATACATATATATTTTAGTTGGTTTCCACTTCTGCTTAAAAGGAGCTTAGAAGTCATCATTATGTCCTAACAACAAGTAAAAAAACTCAGCAGAATGAAAAATCAACAATTATTCTTGGATCCATAAGATAAGGGATCACAGAGGACACATTGCTTATCCCCTGAATTGAAAAGAAATAGACAAATACCTGGAGTTATGACTCACCAGAGCTGACACAAACGACTGTAACTGCTGGACAAACCAACACTGTGTTAGGAAAATCTGAACTGAAACAGACGAATTGCTGGAGGTTCAGTGTGGATAGCTTTGAAATTTAAAAACAACAGGGGACTCAGTCATGGGGAGCCCTACATTATTGTGAAATTTGCCACTAGGAGGTCATCTAGGTTCTCACACTGAATATCAGAGAACAACTGCTGTTTCCAGCTGGAGAAAAGGAAAAGGAACCATTTTTAAATACTTCAGAGCTCTGTGTTCTTCTTCAAAAGGCCTGTTCTCTGGAGAAACTAGTGATCCAGAGCCTCACCTGCTGGGGTATAATCAAAGCTGCCTGATTGCATGCTAAGTCACCAGTTGTGTATGACTCTTTGTGACCCTGAGCTTTCCTAATAGCTCAGTTGGTAAAGAGTCCACCTGCAATGTAGGAGAGCTAGGTTCAATCTCTGGGTTTGGAAGATCTCCTGGATAAGGAAAAGCCTACCCATTCCAGTATTCTGGCCTGGAGAATTCCATGGACTGTAGAGTCTATGGGGTTGCAAAGAGTTGGACATGACTGAGCTACTTTCACTTTCACTCTTTGTGACCCTCTGAACCATATCCCACCAGGCTCCTCTGACCATGGTATAATTCAGTCAAGAAAACTGGAATGGGTTGCTATGTCCTTCTCCAGGGGATCTTCCCAACCCAGGGATCAAACTCGTGTCTCTTAGTCTCCTGCATTGGCAGGCAGTGTCTTTATCACTTGAGCCACCTGGGAACCCTTAATCAGACCTGCTGTTTCATTAGGGGAAAGGGTAGTATACAACATAAGCATATTCTAGCCATCCTGTTCCACTAAAGCAAGAGGAGAAAAAAAGAGAAAAAAAAAAAAAAAAACTGAGAAACACCTATCAAATTCAGCTGTCAGCTCACGAAAACAGCTGGACCTATTAGTAGGACTACACAATACTCCACCTCCACAACATCTGACTGCCATTTCACTAAAGGTTTATTTGCAGCAGCTCCTTTTACCCAAAATATCATGCCCAGGCTTCAAGAAAAAAACTATAAGCCATGCCAAAGGCAAAAACTGCAATTTGAGAAGACAGAACAAGCATCAGAACCAAATATAGCAGAGAAATTAAAAATATCAGAAAGTTATCAGGGATGAATGGGAAGTTTGCATGTGTTCTAAATCACTTCAGGTGTGTCCAGCTCTTTTCAACCCTGTGGATTGTAGCGTGCCAGTCTCCTCTGTCCATGGGATTCTCCAGGCAAGAATACAGGAGTGTGTTCCATGCCCTTCTCCAAAGGATCTTCCCAACCTAGGACTAAAGCTGAGTCTACTATATTGGCAGGTAGATTCTTTACCAATGAGCCACCTGGGAAGCCCAACTTCCAGCCTTAGTCTGCATGAAATATATACTGTGATCCCCACTATAAGCTAAATGCTATTTTCTTTAGGGGGTAAGAATTTTCCTCATTCACTCTCATTCCCTCTCCCGCTCTGCCAGTCAATAAGCAAGAAGCAATGAGAGTCCAAGCTAGGATCCCCATCCATACTCTGTCTCCATTGCACACTGCCTCTGAGAATACCTGGAGCCCCCATTATCCTCAGAGTAGCATTCACACTCCATCACTCTCCCCTGTGGTGGTTTGTGGGTAACTCAGGGTTTGAATATTATTATTATAAATTAGTAAAAAGAGAAAAGAACAAGGGTGAAGGGGTATAAAACCTAAAAAGGGCTATGTTTAGCCTAACAGTCCATATAGTATGTGGGACAGGTAATGTAGTTAGAAGCAAAGAGATTAAGATGGTTACAGTGAGCCAAGGGTACAGATAGAGGAGTGTCAGTTGGATTTCTATAACAAAACCTTCAGCCTCAGTTCAGTTCAGTTCAGTTCAGTGACTCATTCGTGTCCAACTCTTTGCGAACCCATGAATCACAGCACGCCAGGCCTCCCTGTCCACCATCAACTCCCGGAGTTCACTGAGATTCACATCCATAGAGTCAGTGATGCAATCAAGCCATCTCATCCTCTGTCGTCCCCTTCTCCTCTTGCCCCCAATCCCTCCCAGCATCAGACTCTTTTCCAATGAGTCAACTCTTCTCATGAGGTGGCCAAAGTACTGGAGTTTCAGCTTTAGCATCATTCCTTCCAAAGAAATCCCAGGGCTGACCTCCTTTAGAATGGACTGGTTGGATCTCCTTGCAGTCCAAGGGACTCTCAAGAGTCTTCTCCAACACCACAGTTCAAAAGCATCAATTCTTCGGCATTCAGCCTTCTTCACAGTCCAACTCTCACATCCATACATGACCACAGGAAAAACCATAGCCTTGACTAGACGGACCTTCGTTGGTAAAGTAATGTCTCTGCTTTTGAATATGCTGTCTAGGTTGGTCATAACTTTTCTTCCAAGGAGTAAGCGTCTTTTAATTTCATGGCTGCAGTCACCATCTGCAGTGATTTTGGAGCCCAAAAGAATGAAGTCTGACACTGTTTCCACTGTTTCCCCATCTATTTTCATGAAGTGACGATACCAGATGCCATGATCTTCGTTTTCTGAATGTTGAGCTTTAAGCCAACTTTTTCAGTTCCTAGTTTCACTTTCATCAAGAGGCTTTTTAGTTCCTCTTCACTTTCTGCCATAAGGATGGTGTCATCTGCATATCTGAGGTTATTGATATTTCTCCCGGCAATCTTGATTCCAGCTTGTGTTTCTTCCAGTCCAGCGTTTCTCATGATGTACTCTGCATAGAAGTTAAGCAAGCAAGGTGACAATATACAGCCTAGGTGGTTTATAAAAAACAGAAATATATTTTTTAAAATTCTAGATGCCAGAAAGCCCATTTCCTAGACAGCTGTCTTTTCACAGTTAGCCTCACATGGCAGAAGTGATAAGGGAGCTCGCTTGATCCTCTTTTTTAAGAGCACTAACCCCATTCATGGGGCTTCTCTGGTGACTAAGTGGCAAGGAATCTGCTGCTAGTGCAAGAGATACAAGTTCAATTCCTGGGTCATGATGATTCTCTGGAGAAGGTAATGACAAGCCATTCCAGTGTTCTTGCCTGGGAAATCCCATGGACAGTGAAGCTTGGTGGGCTACAGTCCATGGAGTTGCAAAAGTGTCGGACATGACTTAGTGATTAAACGACAACAACAATCTCATTCATGAGGGGTCTGCCCTCATGATCTAGTCATCTCCAAGCCTCTGCTTCCTAATACCATCACCTTGATGATTACGTTTCAACATATGAATTTTGGGGTGACACAAAAAGGGAGAAAAAAAAGATATCAAAAAGTTTGTCAGCAATCTACCTGGAAAAACAAAACTACCTGTGGTCAAAGTATATTTAAATAATCACTACTCAAATACTGGAAATCAGTCCTGAATATTCACTGGAAGGACTGATGCCGAAGGTGAAATTCTAATACTCTGGCCACCTGATGAGAAGAACTGACTCCTTGGAAAAAACTCTGATTCTGGAAAATTTGAAGGCAGGAAGAGAGGGGGACAACAGAAAATGAGATGATTGGATGACATCATTGATCTGATGGACAAGAGTGTGGGCATGCTGTGGGAGTTGGTGATGGATAGGGAAGCCTGCTGTGCTGCAATTCATGGGATCACAGAGTCAGACATGACTGAGCAACTGAACTGAACTGAATTAAGTCAGATACATTTTAAAATTCATTTAAAGTTATTGAATTCCTACTTCACATTATATATCTTATATTCTGCATTTACTTTATAAACTTGTGTCATTTCAATTTTTAATAATGAAAATATCATCAATTATTGGGAAGAAATCTAAAAAGAAAAGGCAATACACCTTACTTCTACATCTCACTGCTTTTTGTCAGTTTATTCTCATTATAATTGGTTCATATGCATTTTTGGAATAAGGTACTCTATTTTCCACTGAACCTCAAGTGCCATATAAACTTATAAGACATAATGCCTGAAGATCCTGTACATTTTCATATCATGACTTCAAAAGAATTCAATATGACACTGTCATTAAGACTTAAAGACATAATTAAGAAGCAAGCACTAAATCTCTGGCAAGAAGGAACAATTATTCACTTCATCTTTCTAGCATGCTTCAGATAATTCTATAAAAAAAAAATAGAACAGACAAACTAATTGCTAAAAAGAAAGTTGAATTATATATATATACATACACATATATATACACACACATACATATACATATTATTATATTTGAATATACAATCTGCTTTCAAAAACTGATATTGGAAAACTGTAGTTCCATGTTTTCAACCCAAAGTATGGCATTTTAGGGCTTCCTGGGTAGTTCAGCTGGTAAAGAATCTGCCTGTAATGCAGGAGATCTGAGTTTGGTCCCTGGGTTGGGAAGATTCCCTGGAGAATGGAATGACAAACCACTCTAGTATTCTTGCCTGGAGAATCCCCATTGACAGAGGAGCCTGGCAGGCAACAGTCCAAGGGGTTGCAAAGAGTTGGACATGACTGAATGACTAAGCACAGCAAAACAACACCAAATTATTATTTTTACAATAATGAATAAAAAGTAAGCATTATTCAGTTACATTTTAAAGGTAAATATATTATTAGACTTAATTTCTTCCAATTTTTTCTAGTCTTCTTGGGAAAATTTTGAATCAGCAAATAGTAGTATAAATAGAATTGCTAAGTTATTGGACAAGGAAATGGCAACCCACTTCACTATTTTTTGACAGAAGGGCCTGGCAGGCTACAGTGCATAGGGTTACAAAAGAGTCAGACATGACTTAATGAACTAAATGACAACAACGTTAAATTATTGGTCTCTTACTTCCACCACATTCTACTGAACTATATTGCTTAAGTATTTAGTTTAGCATCTTTCTTAGCACTTTTCTCAGACTCATTCAGCTATAGTTCTTGAAAATATCTATGTAGCTGCTTTCCTGTTCATTTGTGCAATTAGAACATTGACTCCTGCCTAAGGAAACTTTGTATAATTATAAAATTTGAATTCATGAATTATTTAGTTTTAATTAATTCATTATACTTTTATGAATGGTCAGCTACAGAATTAAAATCTGGATAATATTAACTATAACTTAGAATTACTTCCAATAAGGTTTCTATGATAGGACACATTGTTCTATGACGGGTCTATGAGGGAAAAGGGACTATTATGCTGGCAGCCTCGGTGTTAATTTCCTTTTTAAAAAATTTTTGAAGAGAAAAGATATAAATTAATTCAAATCCCTGGGCTAATTTTTTTGATTTTGTCTGGCTGCTAAGAAACCACAACTTCATGACACTCAAATAATAATTGCCTACATATTCGCTTTAAATTCTGTCCTACATTTGGCATTTCCAGATTGAAAAATATGTAATGATTTAGTGAGTAACAACAATAATAATAAACATTGCTGTTGATCAATTAGAGAATATTCTAGGACTTCCTTTTTGACTCAGAATCCACCTGCTAATGCAGAAGTCACAGATTCGATCCCTGACTTTAGAAGATCCCACATGCTGTGGAGAAACTGAGCTCATGTGCCATAATTACTGAGCCTGTGCCTTAGAGCCTGGAAGCCACAAATACTGAAGCCTGTGCACCTAGAGCCTACAGCCAATGCTGCACAAAAAGAGAAGCCACTGCAATGAGAAACCTGGGCACCACCATGAAGAGTAGCCCCTGCTTGTCGCAACTAGGAAAGTCCATACAGCAGCAATGACCCAGCACAGTTCAGTTCAGTGGGTCAGTCGTTTCCGACTCTTTGCGACCCAATGAATAGCAGCACACCAGGCCTCCCTGTACATCACCAACACCCGGAGTTCATGCAGATTCAAGTCCATCGAGTGAGTGATGCCATCCAGCCATCTCATCCTCGGTCATCCCCTTCTCCTCCTGCCCCCAATCCATCCCAGCATCAGAGTCTTTTCCAGTGAGTCAACTCTTCTCATGAGGTAGCCAAAGTACTGAAGTTTCAGCTTTAGCATCATTCCTTCCAAAGAACACCAGGACTAATCTCCTTTAGAATGGACTGGTTGGATCTCCTTGCAGTTCAAGGGACTTAAGAGTCTTCTGAAACACCACAATTCAAAAGCATCAATTCTTCGGTGCTCAGCCTTCTTCACAGTCCAACTCTCACATCCATACATGACCACAGAAAAACCATACCCTTGACTAGATGGACCTTAGTCAGCAAAGTAATGTCTCTGCTTTTGAATATGCTATCTAGGTTGGTCATAACTTTTCTTCCAAGGAATAAGCGTCTTTTAATTTCATGGCTGCAGTCACCATCTGTGGTGATTTTGGAGCCCAAAAAAAAAGTCTGACACTGTTTCCACTGTTTCTCCATCTATTTCCCATGAAGTGATGGGACCGGATGCCATGATCTTCATTCTCTGAATGTTGAGCTTTAAGCCAACTTTTTCACTCTCCACTTTCACTTACATCAAGAGGCTTTTTAGTTCCTCTTCACTTTCTGCCATAAGGATGGTGTCATCTGCATATCTGAGGTTATTGATATTTCTCCCAGCAATCTTGATTCCAGCTTGTGTTTCTTCCAGTCCAGGATTTCTCATGATGTACTCTGCATAGAAGTTAAACAAGCAGGGTGACAACATACAGCTTTTATGTACTCCTTTCCCTATTTGGAACCAGTCTGTTGTTCCATGCTCAGTTCTAACTGTTGCTTCCTGACCTGCATACAGATTCCTCAAGAGGTAGGTTAGGAGGTCTGGTATTCCCATCTCTTTCAGAATTTGCCACAGTGTATTGTGATCCACACAGTCAAAGGCTTTGGCATAGTCATTAAAGCAGAAATATGTTTTTCTGGAAATTTCTTGCTTTTTCCATGATCCACCGGATGTTGGCAATTTGATCTCTGGTTCCTCTGCATTTTCTAAAACCAGCTTCAACATCAGGAAATTCATGGTTCATGTATTGCTAAAGCCTGGCTTGGAGAATTTTGAGCATTACTTTACTAGCATGTGAGAAGAGTGCAATTGTGCAGTAGTTTGAGCATTCTTTGGCATTGCCTTTCTTTGGGACTGGAATGAAAACTGACCTTTTCCATTCCTGTGGCCACTGCTGAGTGTTCCAAATATGCTGGCGTATTGAGTGCAGCACTTTCACAGCATCATCTTTCAGGATTTGAAACAGCTCAACTGGAATTCCATCACCTCCACTAGCTTTGTTCGTATCAATGCTTTCTAAGGCCTACTTGACTTCACATTCCAGGATGTCTGGCTGTATATGATTGATCACACCATTATGATTATCTGGGTTTTGAAGATTTTTTTATACAGTTTTTTTGTGTATTCTTGCCACCTCTTCTTAATATCTTCTGCTTCTCTTAGGTCCAGACCATTTCTGTCCTTTATCGAGCCCATCTTTGCATGCAGTGTTCCCTTGGTGTCTCTAGTTTTCTTGAAGAAATCTCTAGTCTTTCCCATTCTATTCTTTTCCTCTATTTCTTTGCATTGATCACTGAAGAAGGCTTTCTTATATCTTCTTGCTATTCTTTGAAACTCTGCATTCAGATGCTTATATTATTCCTTTTCTCCTTTGCTTTTCACCTCTCTTCTGTCACAGCTATTTGTAAGGCCTTCCCAGAAAGCCATTTTGCTTTTTTGCACTTCTTTTCCATGAGGATGGTCTTGATCCCTGTCTCCTGTACAGTGTCACAAACCTCATTCCATAGTTCATCAGGCACTCTTAAAAATAACTTATTCTGGAGCTTTAATAGCTATTCTATGCCGATATTTTTAGTATTGTGTGTGTGTGTGTGTGTTAGTCGCTCAGTCTCTCCAACTCTTTGCGACCTCATGGACTGTAGCCTGCTAGGCTCCTTTGTCCATGGGATTCTCCAGGCAAGACTACTGGATGGGTTGCCATTTCCTTCGATTTTGTATTATGCAGATGAGGAGATGGAGACTCTGCAAAGCATTACTCTCGAGAAACCAGGTTTTAATAAAGAATTCGACTTACTATAAGTTTTAGGAAGAGTATGATCTTTCAAAAAAAATCTATATAGCACACGGTGAGTTTTCTAGCACATTGAAATGGCTAAGAATGTTCATTTACAATCCAGTTTATTAATAATAGCATAAGAAAAACCAGAAACTAAACTGCTGAAACTGTTACTGTGTTCACAGAGGAGAGACCATGACAAATGGCAGTGTTCGTGAAAATCATACAAAATAGTACTATTAGAGAAGGGTACCCTCCAGAGTGTAAGTGGGCAGGTCCATTGCTATGAATCTTAGGAGTACTTAAAGGAACATGTTGAGGAGAATGTCCCTTATTAAATATTAAAATTTTAGGACAGGATTGAAGGAATAAGAGTTAAGCAGTTTGTCATTTTAACAAAACCCTTCCAGCTGCTGTTGGGGTTGGGCAGGGTTGGTATAGTTGTGTTTTAAAAATTAGGCAGCACAGAGCAAAAATTTTCTTCATGTTAATCTTGCATTAGTCCTACACATCAAAAATATTAAAATATGCTGCAATATATTGAGAAAACTATTTCTCTTTATATGCCTAATTGATAGCATTATAACTGATTTTTAAAGACAAATGAAGAAACTGGTGTTTGTCATATTATATTCCAGGGCCTGAAATGAGTGCCTTTAATTCTAATTTTGAGAGAGCTATTATTATTCTAAGTTTAGGATGAGATAACTAAAAATCAGAATGGCGTAGGATATCTTTCCAAGTCCAATATTGAAGGATTCAAGAACAAACACAGA
The DNA here is from genome assembly GCA_006410535.1 of Litocranius walleri. Taxonomy (NCBI): domain Eukaryota; kingdom Metazoa; phylum Chordata; class Mammalia; order Artiodactyla; family Bovidae; genus Litocranius; species Litocranius walleri. Next base: position 2,021,336 of record SJYG01000245.1, on the reverse strand, counting down.
TAGTACCAAGTAATTATCTTTCCAATATGATTCAAATTTTGAAGAACAAAGAGTACATCTAACAGATAAAACTTATTTCTTGAAGACACACTCATGGACATGACAAAAACAATGTACTGAACTGTTCACAAATGACACTCAGATACTGCATGTAAGTGGCATGTATGTGTCAGTGTGCCAGTACAAGAGGAATGGCTCATGAGCAGTGGACATCTTGTGCTAAGTCAATTTGGTTGAGTCCAACTCTGCAACCCCATGGACTATAGCCGGCCAGGCTCCTCTGTCCAGGGGATTCTCCAGGCCAGAAGACTGCAATGGGTTGCTAGTGCCCTCCTCCCGGAGATCTTCCTGCCCCACGGATCAAACCCATCTCTTCTTAATTCCCCTGCCTTGGCAGGCAGATTCTTTACCAGTAGCAGCACTTGGGAAACTCAAAAGCTGGGCTCATCTGGGATATCATATGCATATCCCTGGTAGCTCAGATGGGAAAGAATTTGCTTGCAATGCAGGAGATCCTGGGTCAGGAAGATCCCCTGGTGAAGGGAATGGTAACCCACTTCAGTATTCTTGCCTAGAGAATTCCATGGATAGACCACAGTGTTGCAAAGAGTCAGACATAACTGAGGGGCTAACACAGCAACATACATAGAATACTTTTTTCTAGATCATATAAATAGTAGTTTTAATCCAATTTAAAAATGTATGTTAAAAGACCATAAAACTAAATTTACTTGTGCAAAATACTTCATGAATACACAGAACTTTCTCAGAGTTTTCTCGCCATTTCATAGAAGATCTGTTATCACTAAAGTGCAATGAAAAGAAAAAAAAAATAATTCAGTATCCTTACACTAAACACTCTAGGTACTTAAATTTTAACAGCCTAGAATTAATGCTTCTAATGTAACATGGTCAGCACATAAATATTTAATCTCACTTCTGTAAACTTCAGAGTTAGCATATATTGTGGTAAGAGTTCACTAGCATTGACGCTATATAATGGGCTATAGAAGTAAAGCCCATTTAGTTCATTTTAGCCAGTGCTTTCAGCCTCCAAAACTCTTACCAGAACTATTTTCTGGGGGATTCCTACCTAGTCATCTTCTCCCTTAAAAATTTCCTTTACCGTTTTTGTTTAGTCACTGACTTGTATCCTAGTCTTTTGTAACCCCATGAACTGAAACCTGCCACACTCCTCAGTCCATGAGATTTCTCAAGCAAGAATACTGGAGTGAGCTGTCATTTCGTTCTATCATCTCAACCCAGGACTGAACCTGTGTTTCCTGCATTGGTAAGCAGGTTTTAAACCACTGAGCTACGTGGGAAGCCCCAAATGTTCCTGTTCAACTGCTAATGGACGTGACAAAACATTTTTATTTATTTGGGTTTTCAAGACAAGAAGGTGAGTGAAGTAGAAGGAGAATGGGCAGAACTAATTCCTAAAATGCTTATTCAATCCTTGAACAATCTATCAACTACATGTACACTTGGACTCCATGCATTGCTATAGAGATGGATAGAAAGTCATTTCTTATTAAGAAATGAAGCTGTCTTCCACTGAACACTGCATAGCTAAATCAAAACTTCAAATGTGAGTAGACACTGTGTCTTGATACTTACTTTACAATGTCACTGTCCCTTCAACTTGCTGCAAGTTTTTGGCACTTCAAAATCAGAGAACTCAGTTGTCATCTTTGGGTGAGACTGCCTTCACATGAATCTTCAAGAAGCCACGTTAAGATCCTTTAAACTCCCAGAGTAGAAAAAAATATTAGAACTTGGATGATGTCTCAGATATCTTTTACACAGATAAGTGTCAAATGTCTAAAAGAACACAAGATGCTTATTTGAACGTGAGTAATTTAACAAAAGGGGAAGTAGAATTAGGATTTTATTTTTTGTTCTTTCCTCTGGCTCTTTTGAAATAGAGCATTAAAATCTTGTACTGATGATATGGGCTTTGATTGTGACACTTACCAGTCATCTATAGTTTGCATTTGAAAAAAAAAGCAAAAGCAAACACTGTTAGGGAAAGCTATTTCTTTAAATCATCTAAGAGTAATTTACGCCTGTGAGAAGACAGTGTGTCAGCAAAATTGTTAGGTTTATGATTTAAAGACATGTGCAGTTTAATAAGGTTTGTAGGTCAGTGAATTGGCTTCAGGATTTCAGGCAGGAAGGAAAACAGATTCAAAACAGCTGAACATAAAGACTGCAATAATGAAGAAATGAAAACCATGAGGAAGAAAATGAAAAGACTAAAACCAAATTGTTCCCTCAAATATGGAGCCTAATATCAGATAATTATCACATACAATATACTTCCTATGAAATAGCAAGTGAAGATTTATAATTGCCACACAGCATCTACTAAGTTGCACCTGGTCTGGTTTCCTAGACTATCAGAAAATATATGGGTATGTAATTCAGATTTACTAGCTGTTTTTAATAATATGTTCCCAAGTTTGTGCAGCTATCAGTAAAGGAAAAACAGAAGTAATCAAATTCATGATTTTTTTCTGTTTCAGTTTTTAGTGAATAATTTTTAAACTGTTCACAATAGTACAAAAATACTATAACAATAATAGCCACAACTTACTGTGTGCTAGACACATTGTTCAACTGTCTAAATATAAATGCAAATATGAGAGAGAAAATTAATATCAATATGTTTGGAGAAATTATACGTGAACAAATAGACATTCATACAGGAGATAAAATAAGAATAATAAAAAATGGGCATTCAAATCTAACTTTTTTTTTACTTAATTTTCTATGGTGAACCTAGACTTAACTCATCCTACTAGCTCAGTTGGTAAAGAATCTGGAGACCCCGTTTTGATCCCTGGGTCGGGAAGATCCTCTGAAGAAGAGATGGGCTACTCACTCCAGTATTCTTGGGTTTCCCTGGTGTCTCATCTGGTAAAAAAATCCGCAATGCACTAAACCTGGGATTGATCCCTGGGTTGGGAAGATCCCCTGGAGAAGGGAACACTTGCCCACTCCAGTATTCTGGCCAGGAGAATTCCGTGGGTTATATAGTCCATGAAGTCACAAAGAGTCAGATACAACTGAGTGACTTTCATTTTCACTTTCAGACTTAACTCTAAATTTCTACATTCCCAGACTGGAATTATGATTATGTCTCAAGGTTTTTCAGTGTGCAGGAAAAAAAAAAAAAAAA
>SJYG01000245.1:1965596-2007751 GCA_006410535.1 Litocranius walleri | reverse complement strand
TTTTCTGGAATAGTTTCAGTAAGATAGGTGTTAGCTCTTCTCGAAATTTTTGGTAGAATTCAGCTGTGAAGCCGTCTGGACCTGGGCTTTTGTTTGCTGGAAGATTTCTGATTACAGTTTCAATTTCCATGCTTGTGATGGGTCTGTTAAGATTTTCTATTTCTTCCTGGTTCAGTTTTGGAAAGTTGTACTTTTCTAAAAATTTGTCCATCTCTTCCAAGTTGTCCATTTTATTGGCATATAGTTGCTGATAGTAGTCTCTTATGATTCTTTGTATTTCTGAGTTGTCTGTCGTGATCTCTCCATTTTCATTTCTAATTTTGTTGATTTGATTTTTTTCTCTTTGTTTCTTGATGAGTCTGGCTAATGGTTTGTCAATTTTATTTATCCTTTCAAAGAACCAGCTTTTTGCTTTGTTGATTTTTGCTATGGTCTCTTTTGTTTCTTTTGCATTTATTTCTGCCCTAATTTTTAAGATTTCTTTCCTTCTACTAACTCTAGGGTTCTCTATTTCTTCCTTTTCTAGTTGCTTTAGGTGTAGAGTTAGGTCTTTTAATATTATTTTCAGTATATGGGGTATGGATCTTTAAATTGGATCAGATCTAGAAATATATGAGGATTTGTAATTTTCCATTGTCATAACTGACCTCAGTCTGACTTTCACAAACTCTTGTTTTCTTTCTTGTTTGTAAATACAAAGTGAAAGTGAAGTCGTTCAGTCATGTCCGACTCTTTGTGACCCATGGACTGTGGCCCACCAAGGTTCTCTGTCCATAGGATTCACCAGGCAAGAATACTGGAGTGGGTTATGATTTCCTTCTCCAGGGGATCTTACCAACCCATGGATCGAACCCAGGTCTCCCACATTGCAGGCAGAGGCTTTAACCTCTGCACCACCAGAGAAGCCCTTAATACAAGAATCAAAGATTTCAAGGGAGGAAAGGAAGCCAGGTTGAAAAAGGAAGGGAGAGGAGGCAGGGTCGGGGTGAGGAAGGTGTGGCCTTACAGAAGTCTCCTGCAATCTACAGATACCCAGGCATTATGGGACTTTTCCCAGGGCCTCCAGAGAAGGAAGGACTAGAACTCAGCCCTAACAGAAATCAGACCAGACCAGAACCAGAATTCGAGTTCTCTGCCAAGAGGAGGTGATCAGTCTCCAATCCTCAGCTCAGGCTGAGGGCCCTTTGACCAGATTCTTGTGTCCAGTACCAGGGGACTAGAAAAACAAGGAAGGATAGGAAGGGTTAAGCAGAGGAAAGAGAGAGGGAAGGGGAGAGAGGTCACTAAAGTCTCTCGTTCCTTACCAGTCAGGGCACTCTGGCCAGTTGTCCGTGTCAGGAGACCAGGGAAAAAAGGGTCCCAGTTGTGGTCGCTGGGTCTGGTCCATTGGCAGGCAAACTGGCCCCTGAGTACCCCAAGTGGTCAGGATGTCAGTCTCACCATAGAAGAGTCCCCACCAGAGTCGCCATTTGTTGCAGGAAGGCGGACTCCACTCATTTTTTTCACGGTTAAATTATTATAATTTATTAATTAATGTCATAGATTTATTTACTGAATTTCATCACATCAAGACCACATGGTTCCCATGATTGCTTTGCTGTCCATTCTGATGTTTGTGTCCATATCACCTCAAATGGTTAAGGGTTAATGTTGCATTTCTGCTATGCAAGTATTACTTATAGTGTATAAGGATGCATGCATTCTGTTGTGTCTGACTCTTTACAACCCCATGGACTGTGGCCCACCAGGTCCCTTGTCCATGGGAATTTTCAGGCAAGAATAGTAGAGTGGGTTGCCATTTCTTCCTCCAGGGGATCTTCTTGATCCAGGGATTGAACCTGAGTCTCCTATATCTCCTACATTGGCAGGTGGACTTTTTACCACTGAACCACCTAAGAAGTCCCAAAAGTATCACTCAGAACATCACTCAATCTTAATGAGCCCAGCTCTATGTAGGTATCTCCTAAGAATTGCTAACCCTGACATAGAAAGAATAGTTCACCATGTAGCTGCCCAATGATGGAGGTTCAGTTTTTACTATATTAATGAATATCTTTTGTCTGGGATTTTCTGGTAAACATAAAGTCCAGTTCTCTGAGCTTTTGGGTTTTTCTACAAAGGAGTTCTCTTTTCACCATCACATAAAATTAGAACACTGTTGAGTGCAACTTTCAAGGGACTATTCCAGAAGCGCCTCCAAAAACAAATTCTATATATCCCATATATCATTGATGAACTATTAACCCTTGAATTATAGGAAAGTTTCCATGACCCTAAGTCAATTAAATTTCCCTTATATAGGCTTATATCTGCCCCTCTGGCTCAGCATACTTATATATTTTCACGTGTTTCTGATTGTTTTTATCAAAACATATTATTCTTAGTCTAGCAATTATTTTAGGAAATAAATTATATTCTGCTGGAGTAGGAGAAAAGAATTCTCATCAATTTATATTGAAATTTTGCACACTTATTGGTTTAGATGCAATGAAGACAAGCTGGGGAACATCTTGAGAAATACAAACTTTGGCTAGGGGCTTCCCATTCAGTAAGGTCTGCATTGTTTCTAGGTAGGCTTTAGTAGATGCTACAAAAGAGTTTTTCAAAGTGGGCGAAGCAATTGAAATCCCAACCAGTTATAAAGCTATAAAATTCCATTTCTCAATCTCACGAGCACTTGAATATTCCAAACATATTGTCAAACACTTCAGTCATTATGTTTCCAGACTTATCAGTTGTATTAGATGTTGGTTTTATTTTGAATTTTTCTGATGACTAAAGATGTTTTCAATTTTTTCAATTAATTAATTTTATTGAAAGATAATTACTTTACAGTATTGTGATAGTTTTAGTGATAGATTGTGTCAGTTTTTGCCATACAAACTAATTGGTCACTGGAATACCTTCTTGGTGAAATAAACATTCAAGATTTTTGCCCATTTTTTTGTCATTTTCTAAGTGATGGTTAGGTATTCTTTATACAAGATAAGAGTCTGTTATCTGATACGAGGGCTTCCCTTGTAGCTCAGTCAGTAAAGAATCTGACTGCAGTGCAGGATACTGGGTTTGATCCCCAGGTTGGGAAGATCCCTGGAGAAAGAAATGGCAACCCACTTCAGTATCCTGGCCTGAAAAGTCTCATGGAGAGAGGAGCCTGGTGGGCTGCAGTCAATGGGGTCACAAATAGTTGGGCATGACTGATATGATACATCCACAGTCACACTATCTATCTATATATCTATAAATCTATCTTCTGCAATATATCTTCTCCAGGCATTATATTCTCTTACTGGTGCTTTTAATACATACAATTTTTTTATTTCAATAAAACTAGTTATTTATGCTCTTCTTTTTATATTATTTAAGAAACCTTTGCTTACTCTGAGGTCAATAAATCAGTCTGTAATTTTTCTTTAAATATCTATTGTCTTATTTTAAACATTTAGGTCTGGAATTATGAGTTTGTATGTGTGTGTATGTGCACACAAATATGCACATGTTAGTGTCAGTTGGGTGGAAGAATTAGGATCTTTTTTCTTCATGGATATCCGATCCACCAACACCTCTCACTGAAAAGAAAAGCCTTTTTTCCATGCTACTGCTTTCATCACTTTCACAAATCATGTAACCATACATGCACAGATTTTTCTGAACTCTCCATTCTGTTCAATAATCCAGTCATACACAGTTTCCAGTAGAAGCAGGGCAACTACAAGCTTTGGAAAGAATAAGAAAGAAAAATATTGCAGATGTACTGAAAGACTGACCATATGCCATTTTTATCAAGAGAAAAGTTGCACCCCCATTATTCTGTTAATTCCCTGTTCTGTGGAGAGTGGGTTTGATATTGGGCAACTGCAGTAGCTAATACATGAGAACAGCATAGGTAATCAGAAACAAACAGAATTAGAGAGGAATCCAAAATAATAAGGCATTCTGAGACAAGGTAGTACCAATATTTCAAGGTAGTACCAATATTTCAAGGGTATCTGAAAAGGATTTTTTTTTCACTTTATAAACTTTTGGAACTAGAACTCATTATCTATGCCATGTGAAGCTTGATAGTCCATCAAAAATACCTCAGTTACATAGGACACAACAATTGGAAAACTATCGTTATAGATTAGGTATTTTGCTATCAATCAGGCATATGATATCTTCCTCAGTTTTATACATGTGTGTCTGTATGTGTTTATGTATGTGCGTGTAGAAACAGAAAGATGAAAGGGAAAGAGGGAAAATCAGAAAGAGAGAAAGGGAGAATGTTTTCCAGTTTTTAAGGGAAAATTTAGTTAAATATTTCAATTAAATATTTCACTTTCAAAACGCTATTAGCTATTTTGATTGAAGAATATACAGAACCTACTACTATAGGTTCAAAAAGTTTATGATGATCTTACAAATGTAAAAATCTTTTAGGACATGGTCTTCATTGTAAGAAATTGAAGTAGTTTTGGAAATAAGACTACAGCATACCTTAGGAAGCAACCCATTTTGGGGTAAAATAAAATGTTAAGCATAATCTTGCATAGTGTAAGTACAGCAGGCCTTGGGGGAAAGAGAGGTCACAGGAGGCTAAAATAAACTAATTTTGCTGGTAATTTAACATGTGCATTTAAATGTAAATACCTTATCTGTTAAGAGTTTGCCTGCCCTCTCAACTTTTTTCTTAAGAACTACATTTTGGGAAATGTACTATGCTTAATACAGACTTACTTTAATTTCCTTTTCTTTATAATATGAGTGTGAGGAACAATTAAAAATTATCTTAAGTATTTGAAAATTTTAAATAGCCTATAAACTTGACAAATTCCACCCCCCTTCAGTTGCTATTTTCCTCTAAAACCACTCAAAGTCTTGTCTTTTATTTCAGGATTTTAATTCCTAGATGAAGGAAGCAAGAAAATGAATACAATTGAGGCTTAATTATGTCTTTGTATACATAATGGTAACTATGATTACAATAATTATTATGTCTTAGATCAGAGTTGGAAAAAAAATTAAAGCACCTTTCCCCTTAATTCAAGTGTAGACTACTGACTAATTAGATCCCAAAGACATAGAAAAAGACTCTGATGTTGGAAAAGATTGAGGGCAGGGAGAGAAGAGGGTGGTAAAGGACAAGATGGTTAGATAGCATCACTGACTCAAAGGACATGAGTTTGAGGAAACTCCAGGAGAGAGTGGGGGAGAGGGAAGCCTGACATGCTATAGTCCATGAGGTTGCAGAGTCATACACGACTTAGTGACTGAACAACAACACACTCCAAAGTATACCTATTAGATGTTGCATGGTTATATAAGGGCAAATAATATTCTGGCTGATTTATGATACAAAATGATCACTTTCATATAATTTGCAAATACGAAGTTGCTACTGCTGCTGCTAAGTCACTTCAGTCATGTTCAACTCTGTGTGACCCCATAGACGGCAGCCCACCAGACTCCCCCATACCTGGGGTTCTCCAGGTAAGAACAATGGAGTGGGTTGCCATCCTCTCCAATGCATGAAAGTGAAAAGTGAAAGGGTAGTCGCTCAGTCATGTCCGACTCTTCGCAACCCCATGGGCCGCAGCCTACCAGGCTCCTCAGTCCATGGGATTTTCCAGGCAAGAGTACTGGAGTAGAGTGCCATCTAGCTTACACTTGATTGATCTATTTATTTACACAGTTAATATAGTAGATTTTTATTTTTCTTATTTTTAAAATTATATTTATTATTCAAATTATAGTCTTAAAATGTTATTCTTCTTTCTTCCAATATTAAATATTTTGCTATTTAAACCAGTAAAAAGGAAAGAAGTCTACTATTTTGTCCCAATAACCTACATGTCTGATTCTTCCACACTGATAATTTTAGTTACCAACAATCAAAGTCTCTTACAAAAGTGTGTTTTATTTATTACAACCACTAATCACATATATCACTATGTTTTTCACCTTTTGCCGATGACTTGAGTCAAAATACATATATCCTTTCAGAGAGGCAATGACCTACCTCTAAATATAATATCTGGTGTGCAATCTTTGTCCTTTCACATTAATAACCGGAAAAAGAACATCTTGTCAAATACCATTGACTGTAACCTCAATGCCATGTCCTATTACCCTTTGGTATGAAATAAACTTTTTAAACATGAAACTACTGTTTAAATGATTATACCTCCCAAAGCAATCTCATGCATACATATTCACTGGGAGTTCTCAAAGTTTCAGAGTGGGTGAAAAAAACAAATAGTAGTTTAACTTTGTTATGTCTTTCTAACTTTAATACCATGACAGATATCTGAGAAATTTACAAATAAGTTTGAGCTGGTTTTACCTCATTTAAGTGACTTTCAGTCAGTGTGGCTTAATTTTTCTTCAGAAGCATCACATTCTAATGTATTTTTCATTGATCTGAATACATTTTAATGTTCTGAAATATAGATAAAATATATAAGGAAACAGATCTGAGGTTCCATTTATTTTATTACTTCTAAAATCAGTGTGTGTGTGTGTGTTTAAGTAGAGATATATGCACAGTAATGAGAATATAATGAAATGTTGCAATAAATTAAGAACTAGGCCAAATAATTTAGGAAAACACAGACACAGACAGGCATAGCTGCCTTTTTCTAAGATAGATGCTGATTCAGTTCCACTGGCTTTCAGTCTCTAATCATAGATGACTATGGAGTAAAATTTTAAAATTTTGCAGCATTTCTCCCTATTATCATATGGAAATTAGAATAATACCTATCTTTTAATATATCATCTATAAAAATAATTCATTGTGCTTTAGGTAACTAAAGTTTAAATCCCTCATTTATGTCCAACTGTTTGCAATCCTATGGACTATACAGTCCATGGAATTCTCCAGGCCAGAATACTGGAGTGGGTAGCCTTTCCCTTCTCCAGGGGATCTTCCCAACCCAGGGATAGAACCCAGGTCTCCCACATTGCAGGCAGATTCGTTACCAGCTGAGTCACAAAGGAAGCCCTTAGGTAACTAAAGTTTCAGGTAATTAAAATAAATGGGTTTTCTTTAACAATGGTATTATATATATATATATATATATATATTTTGCTATTTAAACCAGTAAAAAGGAAAGAAGTCTACTATTTTGTCCCAATAACCTACATGTCTGATTCTTCCACACTGATAATTTTAGTTACCAACAATCAAAGTCTCTTACAAAAGTGTGTTTTATTTATTACAACCACTAATCACATATATCACTATGTTTTTCACCTTTTGCCGATGACTTGAGTCAAAATACATATATCCTTTCAGAGAGGCAATGACCTACCTCTAAATATAATATCTGGTGTGCAATCTTTGTCCTTTCACATTAATAACCGGAAAAAGAACATCTTGTCAAATACCATTGACTGTAACCTCAATGCCATGTCCTATTACCCTTTGGTATGAAATAAACTTTTTAAACATGAAACTACTGTTTAAATGATTATACCTCCCAAAGCAATCTCATGCATACATATTCACTGGGAGTTCTCAAAGTTTCAGAGTGGGTGAAAAAAACAAATAGTAGTTTAACTTTGTTATGTCTTTCTAACTTTAATACCATGACAGATATCTGAGAAATTTACAAATAAGTTTGAGCTGGTTTTACCTCATTTAAGTGACTTTCAGTCAGTGTGGCTTAATTTTTCTTCAGAAGCATCACATTCTAATGTATTTTTCATTGATCTGAATACATTTTAATGTTCTGAAATATAGATAAAATATATAAGGAAACAGATCTGAGGTTCCATTTATTTTATTACTTCTAAAATCAGTGTGTGTGTGTGTGTTTAAGTAGAGATATATGCACAGTAATGAGAATATAATGAAATGTTGCAATAAATTAAGAACTAGGCCAAATAATTTAGGAAAACACAGACACAGACAGGCATAGCTGCCTTTTTCTAAGATAGATGCTGATTCAGTTCCACTGGCTTTCAGTCTCTAATCATAGATGACTATGGAGTAAAATTTTAAAATTTTGCAGCATTTCTCCCTATTATCATATGGAAATTAGAATAATACCTATCTTTTAATATATCATCTATAAAAATAATTCATTGTGCTTTAGGTAACTAAAGTTTAAATCCCTCATTTATGTCCAACTGTTTGCAATCCTATGGACTATACAGTCCATGGAATTCTCCAGGCCAGAATACTGGAGTGGGTAGCCTTTCCCTTCTCCAGGGGATCTTCCCAACCCAGGGATAGAACCCAGGTCTCCCACATTGCAGGCAGATTCGTTACCAGCTGAGTCACAAAGGAAGCCCTTAGGTAACTAAAGTTTCAGGTAATTAAAATAAATGGGTTTTCTTTAACAATGGTATTATATATATATATATATATATATATCTTAAGCATTTAGAAACAATGAAAAAGCAAAATTTCAGTTAAAATGAATGTATTCTACCTTGTAAAATACTAATTATTCATGTATCAAATATGATTCTTTTTCTATTTGGAAATGAGTGGTGATTCTAATGCTCTCTATCTTTAGTGGTAATGAGAGAAGATGGCTGCTTCCAGCATGGCATTGGTGCAATCACACCATATTCTATTGACTTCCCTGGTTGCTCAGTTGGTAAAGAATTTGTTTCCACTGCAGGAGACCTGTGTTCTATCCCTGGATCAAGAAGATCCCCTGACCCACTCTAGTACTCTTGCCTGGAAAATTCCATGGACAGAGGAGTTTGGAGGGCCACATACCATGGGGTCCCAAAGAGTTGGACAGGATTGAGTGACTAACACTTTCATTTCTTCCCAATATAAGAACAGTGATGACTTTAATATATCTCAACCATAATAACTCATGTCAAGCATGAAAGTGAAAGTAAATATTGTTAACTCAAATATCACACTATTTCTTATTAGTTCCATAACAGAGATGCCTTCACTTTGAACCTTTTTCATACACATTGGAAGAAACTCTTGCTCCACATTTTGGACAGATGTTTTTTTTTTTTAAGAATTTTTAGAAAATCAGAATATGCATTAGTTTACAACTGAACTTACCCCAAATTCTCTTTTCTCTGCTAATGCTAGTTAAAAATATGATATGCATAAAATCCAGTGCTAACCTCATCTGATTATATATGGAAGCATTAGATATTACATACATCTAAAGTTTAGTGAGGCAAAGAGAATCAGACTTAATAGAGAGACCAATGATGGCAAAGAGGCCTAATTACATTGTTACAGTCCTAGATCTACCCACACCTGAAAGTGAAAAGACCCATGGACTTTTTCTTTTCTTTCATTTGCAAAAGTAAACTTATTTTAGATTTATTTCTGTAATTTGTTTTAATTTGAGTTGGGATTACATGGCTTGTAACCCAAAGAGGGACCTATACTACAGATAGTGATATATAGAAGAGGATATTGCAATAACAAACTTTTAAGTATTGAATGTATTTGTGTGTATGTATGTGTGTGCTATGCTCAATTGTGTCTGACTCTTTGTGACCCCATGGTCTGTAACCTACCAGGATCCTCTGTCCATGGGATTTTCCAGGCAAGAATATTGGAGCAGGTTGTCATTTCTTCCTTCAGGGACTCTTTCTGATCCAGGGATCAAACCTGCATCTCTTTTGTCTTCTGCATTGGCAGGGAGATTCTTTACCACTCCACCATCTGGTAAGTCCAAAGTACGGAATAAGCTGTATTAAAGTGGGATCAAAGATGCAAAGTCCACCCACAAAGCGTGATAGATAGCATTCTTTAGGCAGGTTGATAGGGAATCCATGGGACCAGTCTCATAGTGACCTTGTTCTTGGAATTTATGGCCATATGGAATTTATGTCCATTCATATACATCAGAAGCAGGAGTTAGGGAGCTTTCTAATTGATAACATTGGTGTTATAGGGGCTGGTTTCTTTGAGGCTGTCAAGAGGCCAGTCTTCCTTACAAGATCTAAGGGAAAAAAAATTGACCCATTGTTAACTGCTCACCCCTATACAAAATCTATTAACAAGTCAAAAGGTATATAATGAAATGTCTTAAAAGTTGTGGATAGGTCTCTTCCTGTCCACTTCTGGCATCTGTGTCAGAAGCTATCTCTGTAAATTCCTAACTTTAAATAAAGTTGCTACTTTGCTGCAAACACCTGAGCAACTACATTCCTTTGTTCCTGGAATGAATTATTTTTCCCTTCTGAGCTCCCCTTGTAGCTTAGCTGGTAAAGAATCTGTCTGCAGTGCAGGAGATCCAGGTTCAATCCCTGGGTTGGGAAGATACTGGCAACCCACTCCAGTATCCTTGCCTGTAAATTTTCAGAGAGAAGAGCCTGGTGGGAAGCAGTCCATGGTGTTGCAAAGAGTCAGGCATGACTGAGTGGCTAACACTTACTTACTCTAAGACCACAAACCCTTGGCCAACACCGAAAAGCGTGGAATAAGGGGCTATTAAGATTCTTCTTATTTGGAATCAAAACAGTTTTATAAATTGCTCAACTTCCACGCTTTTACATTCAGACTCAGTCAACTACGGTTTTAAATAATATGATAGAAAACTGTCTGGGTTTTTATGTGTTTTAGCTACTTTTTGTGGCTTTACACACAATGAGGAAGACAAAGTCTAGCTGTTACAAAGTAGTGTTTGGTCATGCAACAATTATATCAGAGAATGATAAGTGCAATGAGGGATGCCCAAACCTGGTCAAAAATGTTCTGATGACCCAGCCACAGCTGCCGCTTGTCCTAACGATGGCAGGGAGGAAACTGATGTTATTATTATTTCAGAGCCTAGAAAGTAAAGATTCAAGGAATCTCTAGATCTTTAATTAAATAAAAGATTGTTATTTGTTTCTTCATGTCACAGGAAGAATACTGTTAAATAACTGCATAGTAATAACCGTGAATACTTGAGATGAAGTTCTTCAGTAAAAAAGCATAGGACTAAGCTCAACCAGAATTCAGGAAATTCTTCTTTTATGGACATATTTATAACATAGCACTTTTGCAAGAATTTTTCAGTGATGTCTTCTCACTGACTGCTGACAGAATGTAACAATATTAATGGACATAAGAGCTTAGGTCCTTTGGTGAGGATGTGATGGATGGTCTTATTTCTTTCTGTTTCATTGTTCAGTATGTCTCTTTGAGTAAGTGCCAAAGACTCTAATAAATTCTCATCATATTTCCAGAACCTCTTCTTTACACTGAATGTTGTTTGGATATGAGCTTGCCAACACTTTCCAATAAAACTCTATTGCCAATGTCAATTAAAGTAAAATTTGTCAAACAGCTTGTCTAGAAGTCAGATTAATGCTAATTATGCCCAGAAATAGATGCCTACTTTGATGTGTAGATTTTTTTTAAAATTAAGAATTACTTTATTAGAATGGATGCATTCGTGTTCATGCTTTGTCTTCTCTAGGAGATCAATGTAGCAAAAAAGCATTTTACTTTAATGCTAAATGTTCTTTCAGTATCACTACAAAAATTATAAATAAAAAATACTGTTAAAAACAAAATAACACAAAACTGTGTACCACTTTATCATCACCTAAATGTAGATAGATGATAGATAGTAGGTAGATAGAACTTATACACACACACACACACACACACACACACACACACACATATATATATACATATATATAAAGGGATAGATACAGAGACAAATAATTGAACAAATTGCAAGTTTTCAAAATTCTTACTCCAGAAATGCTTTTTTGTTGTAATTTCGTCTGTCAGCAAGCTTCAAATTCTAAGACTTTATTATACTAGTAAGTTCTGAGATCACAATAAAATTTGAAACTTGACACTGCAACCAAATAATTCTGTGATCCTGGTCAAGTTACAGAACTTCTATAAACCTCAGTTTCTTCATCTAAATAATAGAAATAAAATGGTTTAATGTGAGAAATAATTCAGATAAATTATTTAAAGCTGTTGGAAGAACACGGATTACATATCCATGTTCATCAGTTGTGTTATCCCCCTTGTGATTCATTTTATTGTTGTTATTGGATATCTATCAGTATGGGACTCCATTAGCATCTATCAGCATGTTAACTGGATATCTGTTAGAATACACAATGGTAGACAAAGTAGAAGCTGAAGAGATCAAGAAGAGAAGGAAAGAATACATGTAAGAACTGTACAGAAGATTTTAATGGAACAGATAACCATGATGGTATGGTCAGTCACCCAGAGCAGACATTCTGGAGTGTAAAGTCAGGTGGGCCTTAGGAAACACTGTTGTCAGTAAATATAGTGGATGTGATGCAATTTTGGTAGAGCTATATACAACACTAAAATGATGCTATTAAAGTGCTGCACTCAATATGTCAGCAAACCTGTAAGACCCAGCACTGGTCATAGGACTGGAAAAGGTCAATCTTCATCCGAATTCCCCAAAAAGGTAGTACTGAAGAATGTGCTAATCATTTGATAATTTCACTGATCTCTTTTGCTGGTAAGGTCATGATTAAAATCTTGCATGCTAGCCTTCAGCATTATGCAAATCAAGAACTTTCAGACATCAAGCTGGGTTTAGAAAAGGAAGAGGAACTAGAAATCAAATTGCCAACATTCACTGGATTATAGAGAAAGCGAGGAGATTCCAGGGGGGGAAAAATTACCTATGTTTCATCAACTATGCTAAAGCCTTTGACTATGTGTATCATAACAAACAGGAAAGTTCTTAAAGAGATGGTAAGATGGTCATCTTCTCTGTCTCTTGGGTTTTCCTAGTAGCTCAGTTGGTTGAAGAATCCACCTGCAATACAGGCGACTCTGGTTCAATTCTTGGGTCAGGGAGATATGCTGGAGAAAGGATAGGCCACCTACTCCAGTATTCTTGGGCTTCCCTTGTGGCTCAGCTGGTAAAGAATACACCTGCAACACAGGAGACCTGTGTTCGATCCCTGGGTTGGAAGATCCCCTGGAGAAGGGAAAGGCTACCACTACAATATTCTGGCCTGGAGAATTCCATGGAGTGTACAGTCCATGGGGTCACAAAGAGTTGGACACTGCTCAGCGACTTTCACTTTCATTTCTTACCTGTCTCCTGAGAAACCTGTATTTCGGTCAAGAAGCAACAGTCAGAACCCTGTATGGAACAACTGATTGGTTCAGGATTGAGAAAGGAGTATGACAGGACTGTTTGTTGTCACCATGTTTGTTTAATGTATATGCTGATCACATCATGAGTAATGCCAGGCTGGATGAGTTACAAGCTGAAATATAGATTGCTGGGAGAAATATCAACAACCTTAGATGTGTCAATCATACCACTCTAGTGGCAGAAAATGAAGAGGAATTAAGGAACCTGTTAATGGGGGTGAAGGAGAAGAGTGAAAAAGCCAGCTTAAAACTGAAAATTAAAAACAAAACAAAAAAACTAGGATCATGGCACCTGTTCCCTTTACTTCATGGCAAATAGAAGGGGAAAAGTTGGAAGCAATGACAGATTTCCTCTTCTTGAGCCCTAAAACCACTGAAAATGGTAACTGAAGCCATGAGATAAGAAGATGATTGCTTCTTGGCAGGAAAGCTATGACAAATCCAGCAGTGTGTTGAAAAGCACAGGCATCACTCTGCCAACAAACGTCCATACAGTCAAGGCTGTTGTCGTCACAATGGTCAAGTAGGGTTGTGAGAGCTGGACAGTAAAGAAGGCACAGCACTGAAGAATTGATGCTTCTGAACTATGGTGATGGAGAAGTCTCCTGAGAGTCCATTGGCCAGTGAGGAGATCAACCAGCCAATCTTAAAGGAAATTAACCCTGAATACTTATTAAAAGGACTCTTACTGAAGCTGAAGCTCCAATATTTTGGTCACCTGATGTGAACAACCAACTCACTTGGAAAGTCCCTGATGCTAGGAAAGATTGAGGGCAGTAGGAGGAGAGGATGTCAGAGGGTGACAGATGGCATCACTCATGCATGGACATGAACTTGAGCAAACTCTGGGAGATGTTCAAGGACAGAGAAGCCTGACATGCTGCAGTCCACAGGGTTGCAAAGAATCAGACACAACTGGGCAACAACATATAGTAGTATGAAGTTCAGTTCAGTTTAGTTCAGTCACTCAGTCGTGTCTGACTCTTTGCAACCCCATGGACTGCAGCACACCAAGCCTCCCAGACCATCACCAACTCCCAGAGCTTGCTCAGACTCATATCCATCAAGTCACTGATACCTTCCAACTATCACATCCTCTGTCATCCCCTTCTCCTCCTGCCTTCAATCTTTCCCCAGAATCAGGATATTTTCCAATGAATCCGTTCTTAACATCAGGTGGCTGAAGTATTGGAGCTTCACCTTCAGCATTATTTCTTCCAATGAATATTCATGACTGATTTCCTTTAGGATTGACTGTTTGATCTCCTTTCAGTCCCTGCATACTCCTTGCAGTATGGAGTAAGAAACTCATTCCAGTTTTCTTGCCTGGAAAATCCCATGGACAGAAGAGCCTGGTGGGATATAGTCCAGAGGGTCACAAAGAGTCCTACCTGACTAGCACATTAGTCAGGTAAGCAAAAATCTATATATTCCAAAGATGTGTCTAGTGATTTCTAGTTGTTGTAAAATCATTTCTTTACAAACTGATAACATATTAAAGTACTTCATTGTTAATGGGTTGCACATTCATATTGCTTTATGAAATTAAGATTCAATATCTACATGAAACATTAATAGTTCAAGATATATCTCTCATATATGTGCAGTGTAGAATAATATTGAACACTACACACTTGGGAGTTATGTAGAATCTAATGTAAATTCTGATCCTGCCACTGCCTGGTCTTGAGACCTTGCTCCTACTGTTGCTGCTGCTAAGTTGCTTCAGTCGTGTCTGAGTCTGTGTGGCCCCATGGACTGTAGCCCACCAGGCTCCTCCATCCATGGGATTTTCCAGGCAAGAGTACTGGAGTGGGGTGCCACTGCCTTCTCCATTTGAGAACTTAGGTCTGCATTTATCTTTTCTAAACTGAAGTCTTCCTCAGTATTGTCATGGTTAGTAAAATGTGTCTTTGTCAAACACAGCTGCTCACAGAGTCTATCAATTTCTGAATACATTTATATTTTTTAAAACAAACAAAAAATTCCTACTGATAAAAAACTTTAAATATTGAAAATTATAAATGCTTGAAAATAAAAAAACACTACTCCTTCCAATAGAGCTAACCCTTGCTTCAGTTATAGCTGCTTTCTTTTCAGTCCTTCTGTCGATGCTATGGTACAGACTTAGAGGCACAGGGCACATAGAAAAGTTAATGTTTGTATCACACTGTTTTAGAAATATTATAAATATTTCATGATAATTAGAACTAAATGTGGCAACAGTTATTTTTAAGGAAGATCAAATGCAAAAAAAAATGCCTGATTATAATTATGTGATTCAAATGTTTGTCTTTCACTTACCAATAAAATCATTTATAATCTTCTGAGGATTTAAAATGTATATATATGAATAGATTTTATATTGGAATATCATGATAAGAAAAATTCTACAGGCCAAACAAAACATGTATTAGTGTTTAGTATAGAACAAAATAAAATTTTGATTCTATAGAAACTTAGAAAATGTTGAGAACTATTATTTTTTTTCTAAATAAGCACAATGCCTTAACATAAATACAATTTCATCTCTATTTCTTTAATTTTTAAGCAATGGATCACAAAATTTAGATAAGATTATTATGCTATATTGTTTCTGCTTGGTTGAACATTGAGTAATAAGCTGTGATAAGCATGTGGATTTTTCCATACTTATTGTCAGAAAAGTTATTTTTACTTGAATACTTAATAAACATAATCTTTAGATACATCTTTGTTCTTCCTCCTGTTCTACCACCCTTGTAGCCCCCAGGGTGATTTTAGATTCCAAGCAAGTCTGGAATGCTGCAAAATCTGAAACTGTAACACACCCATTATCCAAAAGGTGTTGTGTATTCTGAGTATAAATTCACAGTTTTTTCATTAAAAATGGTGTACATCATGCTAGTAAAGTAATGCTCAAAATTCTCCAAGCCAGGCTTCAGCAATACGTGAACCATGAACTCCCTGATGTTCAAGCTGGTTTTAGAAAAGGCAAAGGAACGAGAGATCAAATTGCCAGCATCCGCTGGATCATGGAAAAAGCAAAAAAGTTCCAGAACAACATCTATTTCTTCTTTATTGACTATGCCAAAGCCTTTGACTGTGTGGATCACAATAAACTGTGGAAAATTCTGAAAGAAATGGGAATACCAGACCACCTGACCTGCCTCTTGAGAAATCTGTGAGGTCAGGAAGCAACAGTTAGAACTGGACATGGAACAACAGACTGGTTCCAAATAGGAAAAGGAGTACGTCAAGGCTGTATATTGTCACCCTGCTTATTTAACTTATATGCAGAGTACATCATGAGAAACGCTGGACTGGAAGAAACACAAGCTGTAATCAAGATTGCCGGGAGAAATATCAATAACCTCAGATATGCATATGACACCACCCTTATGGCAGAAAGTGAAGAGGAGCTAAAGAGCCTCTTGATGAAGGTGAAAGAGGAGAGTGAGAAGACTGGCTTAAAGCTCAACATTCAGAGAATGAAGATCATGGCATCTGGTCCCATCACTTCATGGGAAATAGATGGGCAAACAGTGGAAACAGTGTCAGACTTTATTTTGGGGTACTCCAAAATCACTGCAGATGGTGACTGCAGCCATGAAATTAAAAGATGCTTACTCCTTGGAAAAAAAGTTATGATCAACCTAGATAGCATATTCAAAAGCAGACACATTACTTTGCCGATTAAGGTCCGTCTAGTCAAGGCTATAGTTTTTCCTGTGATCATGTATGGATGTGAGAGTTGGACTGTGAAGAAGGCTGAGCACCAAAGAATTGATGCTTTTCAACTGTGGTGTTGCAGAAGACTCTTGAGAGTCCATTGGACTGCATGGAGATCCAACCAGTCCATTCTGAAGGAGATCAATCCTGTGATTTCCTTGGAAGGAATGATGCTAAAGCTGAAACTTCAGTACTTTGGCCACCTCATGTGAGGAGTTGACTCACTGGAAAAGACTCTGATGCTGGGAGGGATTGGAGGCAGGAGGAGAAGGGGATGACCGAGAATGAGATGGCTGGATGACCTCACGGACTTGATGGACGTGAGTCTAAGTGAACTCCGAGAGATGGTGATGAACAGGGAGGCCTGGCGTGCTGCGATTCATGGGGTCGCAAAGAGTCGGACATGACTGAGCGACTGAACTGAACTGAATCATATTGGTAGATAGATTAGATAGATAAGAACAAGTAGATAAATACAAATATAGATCTATTTTAGATAATTCCTACAAATTTTTCATAGATTAAGTTCCCAGAACATACTGTTTTAAACACTCCAAATTTAAGTGGAAGTATTATGAAAATATAGCTTTTTGTATATATATACATATATATACATGTTATATAGATAGATATAGATTAGATTTATATATCTGGTGTTGGATCAATGTTTATGGGTAAAAAGCTCATATATTTAAGCATACATTTTTATTAAAATATATATTTAACTATATATATATGGAGAAGGCAATGGCACTCCACTCCAGTACTCTTGCCTGGAAAATCCCATGGACAGAGGAGCCTGGTGGGCTGCAGTCCATGGGGTCGTGAAGAGTCGGACATGACTGAGCGACTTCACTTTCACTTTTCACTTTCCTACATTGGAGAAGGAAATGGCAACCCACTCAAATATTCTTGCCTGGAGAATCCCAGGGACGGGGGAGCCTGGTGGGCTGCCATCTGTGGGGTTGCACAGAGTTGAACACGATTGAAGCAACTTAGCAGCATATATATATATATATATACACACACATATATATGTATATATGCACATACATACATATATATACACACACACATATATAGTCAGCAAAACAGCTCATTTAATACAAACTTGGTTGTTTGAATGAAAACATTAAATATAATATAAGTCTAGGCTGAATTGTCCCATCTACCTGATTTACATTTTTATTGTAATTCAGTATTCATACTTGATCTATGAGAAGACTTTTTGCTTCATACTCATACATTTAATAATCTCTAAGCTCTGCCCTACATATGTTAACAGCTGTACTTACAGCGGGCTTGGCTTACAAAGGCAATAAATGCAATGATCTCCTTTCAAATAAAACGGCATCTATTTTTTGAAAACTACTGCAATTCTACTGAGTATCACGTCAGTGAATGTTCAGACGGCAAAAGGAATTGGATTTAAGAAGGTGAGAACAGAGGGCAATCTCATTACAACTGTCAAGTGATGATAACCACTGCATAAATTACTTTCATATTCCTTGCTTAGTTTTTTTTTTATCCTAGAAACCACATATAGACTAGAAAATTCATCATCTGTACATCGTAAAAAAAAAATTAAAAAGAAAGCTCAAATAAATAGAGTTGGAAGTCCCAAAGAGGAAATCTCTCATACCCTAAGGTAGTGGGGACTAACGGAAAGAGAAAGACTCCTTTTTTTTTTTTTCTGGCAAAATCTCAGCTAATGAAAAGCCATGGACTATGTTTAAGGTAGCTCACCCAACTTTTCTTCTATATTAAACTGTTCTTCCCTTGTTCAAGAATTTGCATTTGCTCACCAAGGTTGCAAACTCTGAATTGCAACTCTCCTCATCCTGAAGAAATTCATCTTTACTGGAGAAACATCTAGCATTCTATTTCTTCAGGTAAACAACATGAACACACACATACAGGTTGGAAATGATTATTAGGATGAGGATATCTTAATTTTTTAAAATAGGGCTTTAAAACAGAGAGAAGGAAACACAATGTAGTTTCTTTTATACTGACTTCAATTTGGACTGAAAAAGTGAGAAATGATGCTTCTGGCACTTTTTAATTGTGTAAGCATTTCCACTGTAATTTTATGAAAATTTATGTTACTGTAACAACTAAACACAAGTTATTTAATATACCATATTTTCTTAGTTATAATAGAACCACATCACATTTTATGTGTACCCATTTCCTCAGCCAGGGATAAAGACAACATTGTTTTTCTACTTTATTAAAGAATGCCATAGATGCCTTGGAAACCAAGAGTATGTATAGTTAAAAGAACCTTGATTAAAAATAGAGGAAATAATTTGCCAGTTGAAAGAGGTATCACAAAAGTTCAGAAAGTTTAACTCTGAGGAAGTTATCAAATGAATTTGCAAGGTTTTACATAGAGTGAGGGATTCTCTGATGGCTCTAGTGGTAAAGAACCCACCTGCCTAATAAGGAGATATAAGAGATGCAGTTTCAGTCCCTAGGTCCAGAAGATCCCCTGAAGGAAGACATGACAATTCACTGCAATATTCTTGCCTGGAGAATCCCATGGACAGAAGAGCCTGGTGGGCTACAGTCCACTGGGTCACAAAAAATCGGATACAACTGAAGCGACTTAGCATGTACGCACACATGCACATAAAGAGACATATGTGTTATTTTGCCAAGGTTTGATTATACTGTTTTCAGGGTGAATACATAGTTTCTTTCTTTCTTTCTTTTTATTGGAGTATACTTTTGGGACTTCCCTGGTGGCTCAGATGGTAAAGAATCTGCTGTAGTGCAGGAGAGCCAGGTTCAATCCCTAGGTTGAGAAGATTCCCTGGAGAAGGGAATGGCAACACACTCCAGTATTCTTGCCTGAAAAATTCCATGGATAGAGGAGCCTGGTGGGCTACATACAGGCCATGGAATTGCAAAGAATCAGTGTATTGCTGATCCTCCTCATCATGCCAATTGTTTTGCTCTTCACACAGCTTGCACTGTTCACTGAACCTGAATAGAAAAAGCACAAGCTAAGAAGCTAGAAGACTCAAGGATTCTTAGAAACTGCAGACATGTTTATTCTCTCCTGATTAGTGCTGCAGCTGTGACAGCAGTCATACATTACCAAAGACAACACAACCTCTCTCCTGTCTGACGCAGCAGCTGTAGCAGTAGACATGCTATATTCTCTTCCTCTCCTGGCTGACACAGCAGTGATGCAGCAGTAATGCTGCCACTTCTTCAGGTGGAGCTCATATATGCATACCATACACAACCAATGACCAAGTAACTGCCTCATGAGGCGCATGTTCAGTGCTATAAATGACCTCAGCTGTTACACAGTCATTATTTACAAAATGTGGTGCTAGAGGGCCAGGATATGCCATCTTGGCTAATTTCCTCTCTCTCCACAGTCCAATAATGACTTAGCAACTAACACACACTTGCTTTACCATGTTGTGTTAGTTTCTGCTATACTGCAAAGTGAATCATCTATGGATATATATAACCCCTCACTCTTGAGTGCCCCCTCATCAATTCCATCCCTCAAGATCATCAAGAAGCACTGAACTGAGCAACGTGTGCTAGCCATATAGCAACTTTGGTGGAAATATAGTTTCTTATCCTAAACAGATGCAACACAGGTACTTAGGAAAAAATTACTTTTAATGACATAATAAATGGTAATTATATTTAGCCACTAGCAATTAGCTATTTTTCCCCTTGTTGCAAAGGCTCCAAAAGTTAGAGTCTAGATTAATCCAATTTTCTATGCTCAGAAAACTGTCCATGGTTCTGGCATTTAACCTTTGCTCATCAATTAAATATTCTATGTCTCAAACACATGTGCTTGGATATATTTGATTTTCAATTACCAATTCTTGCTAAAGATCTTGCAATTTTCAGTTATACAGGAGAATAAGTTTTTCACATAGCTACAGTATTACCAAGAAAGCCTTAGTATCTCGACCATATAAAGCACCTAAAGTGATAAAGAAATAACTGCTCACTCAGTCAATGAGTGAAATAGTATATTATATAACTCTTTTACAACTTTAACACATTATTTTATATACATTGTTCTTTTAAATGTGTCCCTGATAGCTCAGTTGGTAAAGAACTCGCCTGCAATGAAGGAGATCCCGGTTCAATTCCTGGGTCGGGAATATCCGCTGGAGAAGGAATAGGCTACCTACTCCAGTATTCTCAGGCTTCCTTCATGGCTTAGCTGCTGAAGAATCTGGCTGCAATATGGGAGACCTGGGACTGATCCCTGGGTTGGGAAGATACCCTGGAGAAAGGAACAACTACCCACTCAAGTATTCTGGCCTGGATATTTCTATGGACTATATAGTCAGGGGGTCACGAAGAATCAGACAGGAATGAGTGACTTTAACTTTCATACACTTTCACTCCTTTAAATATTTAAAATAACTCCAATTCATGGGAATTCTTGTAAGTGTTGCTTAAAACTTACTGTTAAGTGAATATACTTATGTCAACTCTGGGCAAGAAAATACTATTTTTATCATACTCTAGAGAGTCCATCTCTTTCACAACAAGTTTTCTCAGAATACTCCCCTCATTACTTAAGAAAAGTGCAGAAGTTTATTTATTTATTCATTTTACATTATAAGACTATGGTGGTTTCCACCATACATTGACGTGAATCAGCCACAGATGTACATGTGTCCCCCTTCCTGAACCCCCTTCTCTTCTGATCCCTCTGGGTTGTCCCAGTGCACCAGGTTTGAGTGTTCTGTTTCATTCATCAAACTTAGACTGGTCATCTATTTCACATGTAGTAATATACATGTTTAATTGCTATTCTCTCAAATCATCCCACCCTCATCTTCTGCCACAAAGTTCAATGATCTGTTCTTTACATCTGTGTCTCTTTTGGAGAAGGCAATGGCACCACTCCAGGACTCTTGCCTGGGAAATTCCATGGATGAGGGAGCCTGGAAGGGTGCAGTCCAAGGAGTCTCTGAGCATTGGACGCAACTGAGCAACTTCACTTTCATATTTCACTTTCCTGCACTGGAGAAGGAAATGGCAACCCACTCTAGTGTTCTTGCCTGGAGAATCCCAGGGACTAGGGAGCCTGGTGGGCTGCCGTCTATGGGGTTGCACAGAGTCAGACACAACTGAAGCGACTTAGCAGCAGCAGCAGCAGCAGTGACTCTTTTGCTGTCTTGCATACAGGGTCATCATTACCATCTTGGTAAATTCCATATATATGCATTAATATACTATACTGGTGTTTTTCTTTTTAACTTACTTCACTCTGTATAATAGGCTTCAGTTTCATCCACCTCATTGGAACTGATTCAAATGTGCTCTTTCTAATGTCTGAGTAATATTCCATTATGATATGTACTACAACTTTTTTTCCATTTGTCTACCAAAGGACATCAAGGTTGCTTTCATGTCCTAGCTATTATAAACAGTGCTGCAATGAGTACTGAGGTACATGTGTCTCTTTCAGTTCTGGTTTTCTCCATCTGTATTCCCAGCAGTGGGATTTCTGGGTACTATGGCAATTCTATTTCCAGTGTTTTAAGGAATCTCTGAACTGTTCTCCATAGTGGCTGTACTAGTTTGCATTCCCACCAACAGTGTAAGAGGGTTCCCTCTTCTCCACACCCTTTCCAGCATTTATTGCTTATAGATTTTTGGATCGCAGCCATTCTGACTGGTGTGAAATGGTACCTCATTGTGGTTTTCATTTGCATTTCTCTGATAATAAGTGATATTCAGCATCTTCTCATGTGTTTGTTAGCCATCTGTATGTCTTCTTTGGAGAAATGTCTGTTTAGTTCTTTGGCCCATTTTTTGATTGGGTCATTTATTTTTTCTGGTATTGAGCTGCAGGAGCTGCTTGTATATTTTTGAGATTAATTCTTTGTCAGTTGCCTTGTTTGCTATTAGACAGCTGAAGGCTCTCTTTTCATCTTGCTTATAGTTTCTTTTGTTGTGCAAAAGCTTTTAACTTTAGTTAGGTCCCATTTGTTTATTTTTGTTTTTATTTCCTTTACTCTGGGAGGAGGGTCATAGAGGATCTTACTGTGATTTATGTCAGAGAGTGTTTTGCCTATGTTTTCCTCTAGGAGTTTTATAGTTTCCAGTCTTACATTTAGATCTTTAATCCATTTTGAGTTTATTTTTTGTGTATGGTGTTAGAAAGTGTTCTAGTGCAGGAGGTTGTCTACTTCCCAGCATTACTTGTTAAAGAGATTATTTTTTTCTCCATTGTATATTTTTGCCTCCTTTGTCAAAGATAAGTTGTCCATAGATGTGTGAATTTATCTCTGGGCTTTCTATTTTGTTCCATTGATCTATATTTCTATCTTTGTGCCAGTACCATACTGTCTTGATGACTGTGGCTTTGTAGTAGAGCCTGAAGTCATAGTGTTCTAGTGCAGGAGGTTGTCTACTTCCCAGCATTACTTGTTAAAGAGATTATTTTTTTCTCCATTGTATATTTTTGCCTCCTTTGTCAAAGATAAGTTGTCCATAGATGTGTGAATTTATCTCTGGGCTTTCTATTTTGTTCCATTGATCTATATTTCTATCTTTGTGCCAGTACCATACTATCTTGATGACTGTAGCTTTATAGTCTGAAGTCATCCTGGTTGATTCCTCCAGTCCCATTCTTCTTTCTCAAGATTGTTTTAGCTATTCGATGTTTTTTTTTTTTTTTTCCCATACAAATTGTGAATTTATTTGTTCTAGTTTTGTGAAAAATACCATCAGTAGCTTGATAGGGATTGCAATGAATCTATAGATTGCTTTGGGTAGTATACTCATTTTCACTATATTGATTCATCCAGTCCATGAACATGTTATTGGAGGCCACCATCACCCTAATACTAAA
This sequence comes from Litocranius walleri, assembly GCA_006410535.1. Lineage (NCBI taxonomy): Eukaryota > Metazoa > Chordata > Mammalia > Artiodactyla > Bovidae > Litocranius > Litocranius walleri. The sequence goes on along the minus strand of SJYG01000245.1, from coordinate 1,984,103 downwards.
ATCAGACAAAGATGCCACACACAAAAAGAAAATAACAGGCCAGTATCACTGATGAACATAGATGCAAAACTCCTCAACAAAATTCTAGAAAACAGAATCCAATAACATGTTTTAAAAGATCATACATCATGACATAGACTTTATCCCAGGGATGCAAGGATTCTTCAGCATCCACAAATCAATCAATGTGATACACTACATTAACAAGTTGAAAGAAAAAAACATATGATTATCTCAATAGAGGCAGAAAGAGCCTTTGACAAAATTCAATACTGATTTATGATAAAAACTCTCCAGACAGCAGGCATAGAAGGAATATACCACAACATGATAAAAGCTATATATGATAAACCCACATTAAACATTCTCCTCAATGACAAAATATTGAAAACATTTCACCAAAAGTCAGGAACAACACAAGAGTGCCCACTCTCACCACTACAATTCAACACAGTTTTGGAAGTTTTAGCCATAGCAATAAGAGAAGAAAAAGAAATAAAAGAAACTCAGATTTCATCAGAAGTTTATTTTTTAATAATTAAAAAAATTAATGAAATGTGAAATATATTCATGTATATATTATATGCAATATGACTTATTGTACCTTAAGCACATATATCATTAACTGAGATATCTAATATTGAATTTATTACAGTGGAATAATTGTGCTGTTGCTGTTATTTCTTAAGAATTTTTTACTCACTTTTAGAAACTTTTATTTATTATTTATTTATTTATTTATTTATATGTGTATATTTTTATTTTACTTTACAATACTGTATTGGTTTTGCCATACATTGACATAAATCCACCACGGGTGTACATGAGTTCTCAATGCTGAACCGCCCTCCCACCTCTCTCCCCATATCATCTCTCTGGGTCATCCCAGTGCACCAGCCTCCAGCATCCTGTATCCTAGACTGGTGATTTGTTTATTACATGACATTATACATGTTTCAATGCCATTCTCCCAAATCTCTCCACCCTCTTCCTCTCCCAGAGAGTCCAAAAGTCTGTTATATACATCTGTGTCTCTTTTGCTGTCTCACATACAGGGTTATCATTACCATCTTTTCTAAATTCCATATATATGTGTTAGTATACTGTATTGATGTTTTTCTTTCTGGCTTACTTCACTCTGTATACTAGACTCCAGTTTCATCCACCTCATTAGAACTGATTCAAATGTATTCTTTCAAATGTCTAAGTAATACTCCATTGTGTATAGGTACCAATGCTTTCTTATCCATTCGTCTGTTGATGAACATCTAGGTTGCTTCCATGTCCTGCCTATTATAAACAGTGCTGTGATGAACATTGCGGCACATGTATCTCTTTCAATTCTGGTTTCCTCGGTGTGTATGCCCAGCAGTGGGATTGCTGGGTCAAAAGGCAGTTCAATTTCCAATTTTTTAAGGAATCTCCACATTGTTCTCTATAGTGGCTGTACTAGTTTGCATTCCCACCAGCAGTGTAAGAGGGTTCCCTTTTCTCCACACCCTCTCCAGCATTTATTGCTTGTAGCCTTTTGGATCGCAGCCATTCTGACTGGTGTAAAATGGTATCTCATTGTGGTCTTGATTTGCATTTCTCTGATAATGAGTGATGTTGAGCATCTTTTCATGTGTTTGTTAGCCATCTGTATGTCTTCTTTGGAGAAAGTCTATTTAGTTCTTTGGCCCATATTTTGGTTGGCTCATTTATTTTTCTGGAATTGAGTTGTATAAGTTGCTTGTATATTTTTGAGATTAGTTGTTTGTCAGTTGCCTCATCTGCTACTTTTTTCTCCCATTTGGAAGGGATTCACCTTGCTTATAGTTTCCTTTGCTGTGCAGAAGCTTTTAATTTTAATTAGGTCCCATTTGTTTATTTTTGCTTTTATTTCCAGTATTCTGGGAGGGGGATCATAGAGGATCCTGCTGTGATTTATGTCAGAGAGTGTTTTGCCTATGCTCTCCTCTAGGAATTTTATAGTTTCTGGTCTTACATTTAGATCTTTAATCCATTTCGAGTTTATTTTTGTGTATTGTGTTAGAAAGAGGTCTAGTTTCATTCTTTTACAAGTGATTGACCAGTTTTCCCAGCACTTGTTAAAGAGATTGTCTTTAATCCATTGTATATTCTTGCCTCTTTTGTCAAAGATAAGGTGTCCATAGGTATGTAGATTTATCTCTGGGCTTTCTATTTTGTTCCATTGATGTATATTTCTGTCTTTGTGCCAGTACCATACTGTCTTGATGACTATGGGTTTGTAGTAGAGCCTGAAGTCATCCTGGTTGATTCCTCCAGTCTCATTCTTCTTTCTCAAGATTGCTTTGGCTATTTGAGGTTTCTTATATTTCCATACAAATTGTGAAATTATTTGTTCTCGCTCTGTGAAGAACACTGCTGGTAGCTTGATAGGGGTTGCATTGAATCTGTAGATTGCTCTGGGTAGTATACTCATTTTCACTATATTGATTCTTCCGATCCATGAACATGGTATATTTCTCCATCTATTCATATCCTCTTTGATTTCTTTCTCCAGCTTTTTGTAGTTTTCTATACAGAGGTCTTTAATTTCTTTAGGTAGATATATTCCCAGGTATTTTATTCTTTTTGTTGCAATGGTGAATGGAATTGTTTTCTTAATTTCTTTTTCTACTTTTTCATTATTAGTGTATAGGAAAGCAATTTCTATGTGTTGATTTTATATCTTGCAATTTTACTATAATCATTGATTAACTCTAGTAATTTTCTAGTGAAGTCTTTAGGGTTTTCTATGTAAAGGATCATGTCATCTACAAACAGTGAGAGTTTTAATTCTTCTTTTCCAATTTGGATTCCTTTTATTTCTTTTTCTGCTCTGATTGCTGTGGCCAAAACTTCCAGAACTATGTTGAATAGTAGCAGTGAAAGTGGGCACCCTTATCTTGTTCCTGACTTTAGGGGAAATGCTTTCAATTTTTCACCATTGAGGATAATGTTTGCCGTGGGTTTGTCATATATAGCTTTTATTATGTTGAGGTATGTTCCTTCTATTCCTGCTTTCTAGAGAGGTTTTTTTTTTTTAATTATACATGGATGTTGAATTTTGTCAAAGGCTTTCTTTGCATCTATTGAGATAATCATATGGCTTTTAATTTTCTATTTGTTAATGTGGTGAATTACATTGATTGATTTGCAGATGTTGAAGAATCCTTGCATGCCTAGGATAAAGCCCACTTGGTCATGGTGTATGATCTTTTTAATGTGTTGTTGGATTCTGATTGCTAGAATTTTGTTGAGGATTTTTGCATCTATGTTCATCAGTGATATTGGCCTGTAGTTTTCTTTCTTTGTGGCATCTTTGTCAGGTTTCGGTATTAGGGTGATGGTGGCCTCATAGAATGAGTTTGGAAGTTTACCTTCCTCTGCAATTTTCTGGAAGAGTTTCAGTAGGATAGGTGTTAGCTCTTCTCTAAATTTTTGGTAGAATTCAGCTGTGAAGCCATCTGGACCTGGGCTTTTGTTTGCTGGAAGATTTCTGATTACAGTTTCAATTTCCATGCTTGTGATGGGTCTGTTAAGATTTTCTATTTCTTCCTGGTTGAGTTTTGGAAAGTTGTACTTTTCTAAGAATTTGTCCATCTCTTCCAAGTTGTCCATTTTATTGGCATATAGTTGCTGATAGTAGTCTCTTATGATTCTTTGTATTTCTGAGTTGTCTGTCGTGATCTCTCCATTTTCATTTCTAATTTTGTTGATTTGATTTTTTTCTCTTTGTTTCTTGATGAGTCTGGCTAATGGTTTGTCAATTTTATTTATCCTTTCAAAAAACCAACTTTTGGCTTTGTTGATTTCAGCTACGGTTTCTTTTGTTTCTTTTGCATTTATTTCTGCCCTTATTTTTAAGATTTCTTTCCTTCTACTAACCCTGGGTTTCTCTATTTCTTTCTTTTCTAGTTGCTTTACATGTAGAGTTCGGTTATTTATTTGACTTTTTTTCTTGTTTCTTGAGGTATGCCTGTATTGTTATGAACTTTCCTCTTAGCACTGCTTTTATAGTGTCCCACAGGTTCTGTGTAGTTGTGTTTTCATTTTCATTCGTTTCGATGCATATTTTGATTTCTTTTTTGATTTCTTCTGTGATTTGTTGATTATTCAGAAGGGTGTTGTTCAGCCTCCAAATGTTGGAATTTTTAATAGTTTTTCTCCTATAATTGAGATCTAACCTTAGTGCATTATGGTCAGAGAAGATGCTTGGAATAATTAGGTTGTTGTGTTTTCATTTTTATTTGTTTCTATGCACATTTTGATTTCTTTTTTGATTTTTTCTGTGATTTGTTGGTTATTCAGAAGCGGGTTGTTCAGCCTCCATATGTTGGAGCTTTTAATAGTTTTTCTCCTGTAATTGAGATCTAATCTTAATGCATTATGGTCAGAAAAGCTTCTTAGAATTATTTCAATTTTTCTTGAATTTATCAAGGTTGGATTTATGGCCCAGGATGTGATCTATCCTGGAGAAGGATCCATGAGTACTTGAGAACAAGGTGAAATTCATTGTTCTGGGGTGAAATGTCCTATAGATATCAATTAGGTCTATCTGGTCTATTGTATCATTTAATGTTTGTGTTTCTTTGTTAATTTTCTGTTTAGTTGATCTGTCCATAGGTGTGAGTGGGGTATTAAAGTCTCCCACTATTATTGTGTTATTATTAATTTCCCCTTTCATGCTTGTTAGCAGTTGTCTTACATATTGCGGTGCTCCTATGTTGGGTGCATATATATTTATAATTGTTATATCTTCTTCTTGGATTGATCCTGTAATCATTATGTAGTGGCCTTCTTTGTCCCTTTTCACAGCCTTTGTTTTAAAGTCTATTTTATCGGATATGAGTATTGCTACTCCTGCTTTCTTTTTATATTAAAGTCTCCTACTATTATTGTGTTATTGTTAATTTCCCCTTTCATACTTGTTAGCATTTGTCTTACATACTGTGGTTCTCCTATGTTGGGTGCATATATATTTATAATTTTCATATCTTCTTCTTGGATTGATCCTTTGACCATTATGTAGTGGCCTTCTTTATCTCTTTTCACAGCCTTTGTTTTAAAGTCTATTTTATCTGATATGAGTATAGTTACTCTTGCTTTCTTTTGGTCTCTATTTGCATGGAATATCTCTTTCCAGCCCTTCAATTACCAGATTGAAATAAATTGTGGTGGGATTATAATCCATACATGAGAAATATGCAAATCCTACAAATCAATATTCTATTTTTTCCCCTACACAGTTAGTTTTAAAACATTTACCAGATTGCAGTGGGTTATTTTCTCAACTTATAGAACTTTCTTCATTGTTTCTGAAATTAGTTCTCCACTAACCTATAGTAGCATACTGGGCACCTACCAACCTGGAGCAGTGGCTGCACTGGTGCAGGAGGGCCAAAAGGAGCTACTCCACGTTCAAGGTCAGGAAGGGCAGCAGTGAGAAGATACCCCTTATCCAAGGTAAGGAGCAGTAGCTGCATTTTGCTGGAGTAGCCATGAAGAGATACTCTATGACCAAGGTAACTGACACCCAAGTAAGACGGTAGGTGTTGCGAGAGGGCATCAGAAGTCAGACACACTGAAACCATAATCACAGAACACTAGTCAATCTAATCACATGGACCACAGTGTTGTCTACCTCAATGAAACTTAGCCATGCCTTGTGGGGCCACCCAATATGGGCGGGTCACAGTGGAGAAGTCTGACAGAACGTGGTCCACTGGAGAAGGAAATAGCAAACCACTTCAGTATTCTTGCCTTGAGAACCCCATGAACAGTATGAAAAGTTAAAATGATAGGATACTGAAAGAGGAACTCCCCAGGTCGGTAGGTGCCTAATATGCTACTGGAGGTCAGTGGAGAAATGACTCCAGAAAGAATGAAAGGATGGAGCCAAAGCAAAAACAATATACAGTTGTGGATGTAACTGGTGATAGAAACAAGGTCCAATGCTATAAAGAGCAATATTGCATACGAATCTAGAATATTAGGTCGATGAATCAAGGCAAATTGGAAGTGGTCAAACAGGAGATGACAAAAGTTAACATCGACATTCTAGGAATCAGAGTACTAAAATGGACTGGAATGGGTGAATTTAACTCAGATGACCATTATATCTACTACTGCGGGCAGGATTCCCTTAGAAGAAATGGAGTAGCCATCATGGTCAACAAAAGAGTCTGAAAAGCAGTACTTGGATGCAATCTCAAAAACAACAGAATGATCTCTGTTCGTTTCCAAGGCAAACCATTCAATATTACAGTAAACCAATTCTATGTCCCAACCAGTAATGCTGAAGAAGCTGAAGTTGAACGGTTCTATGAAGACCTACAAGATCTTGTAGAACTAATACCCAAAAACGATGTCTTTTTCATTGTAGGGGACTGGAATGCAAAAGTGGGAAGTCAAAAAACACCTGAAGTAACAGGGAAATTTGGCCTTGGAGTACAGAATGAAGCAGGGCAAAGGTTAATAGAGTTTTGCCAAGAGAATGTACTGGTCATAGCAAACACCCTCTTCCAACAACACAAGAGAAGACTACACATGAACATCACCAGATGGTCAACACCAAAATCAGATTGATTATATTCTTTGCAGCCCAAGATGAAAAAGCTCTATACAGTCAGCAAAACAAGACCAAGAACTGATTGTATCTCATATCATGAACTCCTTACTGCCAAATTCAGACTTAAATTGAAGAAAGTAGGGAAAACCACTAGATCATTCAGGTATGACCTAAATCAAATCCCTTATGATGTTACAGTGGAAGTTGGAAATAGATTTAAGAGACTAGATCTGCCAGATAGAGTGCCTGATGAACTATGCATGGAGGTTCATGACCTTGTACAGAAGACAGGGATCAAGACCATCGCCATGGAAAAGAAATGTGAAAAAGCAAAATGGCTGTCTGGGGAGGCCTTACAAGTAGCTGTGAAAAGAAGAGAAGTAAAAAGCAAAGGAGAAAAGGAAAGATAGAAGCATGTGAATGCAGAGTTCCAAATAGGAAAAGGAGTACATCAAGGCTGTATCTTATCAACTTGCTTATGTAACTTATATGCAGAGTACATCATGAGAAATGCTGTGCTGGAAGAACCACAAGCTGGAATCAAGATTGCTGGGAGAAATATCAATAACCTCAAATATGCAGATGACACCACCCTTATGGCAGAAAGTGAAGAGGAACTAAAAAGCCTCTTGATGAAAGTGAAAGAGGAGAGTGCAAAAGTTGGCTTAAAGCTCAACATTCAGAAAATGAAGATCATGGCATCTGGTCCCATCACTTCATGGGAAATAGATAGGGAAACAGTTTTTTGGGGCTCCAAAATCACTGCAGGTGGTGATGGCAGCCATGAAATTAAAAGACACTTATTCCTTGAAAAAAAAGTTATGACCAACCTAGATAGCTTATTCAAAAGCAGGGACATTACTTTGCCAACAAATGTCCATCTAGTCAAGGCTATGGTTTTTCCAGTAGTCATGTATGGATGTGGGATTTGGACTGTGAGGAAAGCTGAGCACCGAAGAATTGATGCTTTTGAACTCTGGTGTTTTGGAAGATTCTTGAGAGCCCCTTGGACTGCAAGATCTAACCAGTTCATTCTAAATGAGATCAGCCCTGGGTGTTGTTTGGAAGGAATGACGCTAAAGCTAAAACGCCAATACTTTGGCTGTCTCATGCGAAGAGTTGACTCACTGGAAAAGACTGTGATGCTGGGAGGGATTGGGGGCAGGAAGAGAAGGGGATGACAGAGGACGCGATGGCTGGATGCTATCACCTATGCTATGGACCTGAGTTTGACTGAACTCTGGGAATTCACAATGGACAGGGAGGCTGGCGTGCTGCAATTCATGGGGTCACAAAGAATTGGACACGACTGAGTGACTGAAGTGAATTGAACTGAACTGAACCAATCTGGGAAGTTCATCTTTCAGTGTCCTATCTTTTTGCCTTTTCATACTGTTCATGGGGTTCTCAAGGCAAGCATACTGAAATGGTTTGCCATTCCTTTCTCCAGGGAACCATGTTTTGTCAGAATTCTCCACAATTACCCATCCACCTTGGGTGGCCCTACATAGCATGACTCAGTTTCATTGGGTTAAACAAGGCTGTGGTCCATGTGACCAGATTGATTAGTTTTCTGTGATTGTGATTTTCAGTCTGTCTGCCCTCTGATAGGAAGGACAAGAGGCTTATGGAAGTTTGGAGAGACTGACTGAGGGAGAAACTGGGTTTTGTTCTGATGGGTGGGGCCATGCTCAGTAAATCTTTAGTCCAAGTTTCTGTTGAAGGGTGGGGCTGTCTTCCATCCCTGTTATTTGACCTGAGGTCAAACTACGGTGGAAGTAATGAAAATAATGGTGACCTCCTTCAAAAGGTCCCATGCATGCACTGCTACACTCAGTGTCCCCAACCTTACAGCAGGCCACCGCTGACCCACGCCTCTGCCAAAGACTCCTGTCTGCTCATGGGCAAGTCTGAGACAATCTCTTGTGGAGTCACTGCTCCTTTTTCCTGGTCCTGTTGAGCACAAGATTCTGTTTGTGCCCTCCAAGAATATGTTTTCCCAGTCCTGTGCAAGTTCTGCTGGCTCTATGGTTGGTTAATGGCAATCTTCTCCAAGAGGGCTTATGCCATACCCAGGTATACTGCACCCGGAGTCCTTGCCTGGACAGCAGTCCACTGCTAACTTATACCTCCTCAGGAGACACCCAAACACAGTTCTGTCTCAGTCTCTAGGGTTTCTGGGTCCTGGTGCACACAAGGTATGTCTGAGTCCTCTGAGCATCTCTGGCAGGTATGGGGTTTGATTCCATCTCACACACTAACAAAGTAATGCTCGAAATTCACCAAATCAGGCTTTAACAATACATGAACCATGAACTTCCAGATGTTCAAGCTGAATTTACAAAAGGCAGAGGAGCCAGAGATTAAATTGCCAACATCCACTGGATCATTGAAAAAGTAAGTGGGCTCCAGAGAAACATCTACTACTGCTTAATTGACTACACCAAAGCCTTTGACTGCATGGACCACAACAAATTGTAGAAAATTCTTCAAGAGATGGGAATACCACACCACCTGACTGGCCTCCTGAGAAATCTGTATGCAGGTCAAGAAGCAACAGTTACAACTGGACATGGGACAATGGACTGGTTCTAAATTGGGAAAGGAGTACGTCAAAGCTGTATATTGTCACTCTGCTTACTTAACTTATATGCAGAGTACATCATGAGAAATACTAGATTGGATGAAGCACAAGCTGAAATCAAGATTGCTTGGAGAAATATAAATAACCTCGGATAAGCAGCTGTCACCACACTTAAGGCAGAAAGTAAAGAAGAACTAGAGACTCATGATGAAAGTGAAAGAGGAGAATGAAAAAGTTGGTTTACAACTCAACATTCAGAAAACTAAAATCATGGCATCTGGTCCCATCACTTCATGGCAAATAGATAGGAAAACAGTGGAAACAGTGTCAGACTTTATTTTGGGGGGCTCCAAAATCACTGCAGATGGTGACTGCAGCCATGAAATTCAAAGATGATTGCTCCATGAAAGAAAAGCCATGACAAAACTAGATAGCTTCAGAGACATTGCTTTACCAAGAAGTGTTGGTATCATCAAAGCTACGGTGTTCCCAGTAGTCATGTATTGATATGAGAAATGGACTATAAAGAAAGCTGAGTGCCAAAAATTTTATGCTTTTGAACTGTAGTGTTGGAGAAGATTCTTGAGAGTTCCTTGGACTGCAAGGAGGTCCAAACAGTCCATCCTAAAGGAAATCAGTCCTAAATATTCATTGGAAGGACTGATCCTGAGGCTGAAACTTCAATACTTTGGCCAACTGATGTGAAGAGCTGACTTACCAGAAAAGACCCTGATGCTGAAAAAAGATTGAAGGCATGAAGAGAAGGGGATGATAGAGGATGAGATGGCTGGATGACATCACTGACTCAACGGACACGAGTTTGAGTAAACTCTACGAGTTGTTGATGGACACTGAGGCCTGGCATGCTGCAGTACATAGGGTCACAAAGAGTCAGACATTACTGAGCTACTGAATTCATTCCTGTGGAAGAAATCATCAGGAAGAGTAAATATTCATTTTTCCTAATTTTCTTTACTTCTTACCTTGAATACAGTGTGCATTCATCTATTCATCTGACTACAAATATTATTACCAAAAATTTACTCTATTTCGTACTTTTGGAAAAAGAAAGATAATAATTTTGTCAGTTATCACACACTTTTGCTATCTATATATCCAACTATGTCAGTAACAACTGTCTTTATCAAGATTATGAGATATATCCTGAAACCTAATTTTTCTTCATCATTCAGTCTTCTTCTTCCTTCTTCCTTCCTTGCCCTCCCTCTTTGTTCTTTTTTTTTTTTTAATCAATTTTCTTCCTCTCCATTCCCCTTTCCTTTTCAATTTATAATTTCCAGTCTTAGTTTTGTAACCCACTACTGTGTATTTGCTGAAAATCTCTGTAGAGATTATTTCTACTTCTGCTCCAGCATTTCTTCTGAACCTATAAATTTATGTTTCAAATTGGCTGCCAAATATTAGTGAACATATTCTACTAAACTATAATTCAATCTGTTAAAAATTAAATGTATCTCTAAATAATTTATCCTTTTACTTTTTAATGTCCAATATTTTCCAATAAGACTTCAACTTGATTCATTATGTCACCATTTTTCAGGGTATTTTAGCCAAAATAATAATAATAATAATAAAAGAACAATGACAAAAAAAAAAATACTTATCATTGCCTAGACAGTTCTCCTCTACAACATTATTTTCTCAATCACAAGGATATATTATTCTGCCTCTGATATGTCACATTAATCCCAAGCTATTTACTGCCTCTATTACAAATGTTGAAAATTCTACATGTCTTCTTCAGCTTTCCTCATTTGAGTAATTGCAATAACATCTCATTTTCTCTGTATTCCTGAAAACTAGACTATTCCTTAATACTACTGGAAAAATCGAAATAGCCCACTTGCATATTTAAAATATCTATTGAGTATGGAGTATAGCCTACATTTTAATACAAGTCAATCCACTGTTGGCCAAAATTGCTACTGTCTATATGTGAAGATCATGGTATCCAGTCCCATCACTTCATGGCAAATAGATGGGGAAACAACAGTGGCTGACTTTATTTGGGGGGGCTCCAAAATCACTGCAGATGGTGATTGCAGCCATGAGATTAAAAGACACTTACTCTTTGAAAGGAAGGTTATGACCAACCAAGACAGCATATTAAAAAGCAGAGACATTACTTTGGCAACAAAGATCCATCTAGTCAAGGCTATGGTTTTTCCAGTGGTCATGTATGGATGTGAGAGTTGGACTATAAAGAAAGTTGAGCACTGAAGAATTGATGCTTTTGAACTGTAGTGTTGGAGAAGACTCTTGAGAGTCCCTTGGACTGCAAGGAGATCCAAACAGTCCATTCTAAAGAAAATCAGTCCTGGGTGTTCATTGGAGGGACTGATGTTGAAGCTGAAACTCCAATACTTTGGCCACCTGATGCAAAGAGCTGACTCATTTGAAAAGACCCTGATGCTGGGAAACATTGAGGGCAGGAGGAGAAGGGGATGACAGAGGATGAGATGGTTAGATAGTATCACCAACTCAATGGAAATGGGTTTGGGTGGACTTTAGGAGTTGGTGATGGACAGGAAGGCCTGGCATGCTGCGGTTCATGGCATCCCAGAGAGTCAAACATGACTGAGTAACTGAACTGAATTGACTGATATGTGAAGTGTATTTCTCAATAGCTTATGAATATATTTTCTTTTTATTTTTGATATTTGTGTACTCTATGTCATGTGTAAATATTTATATAAAATAAATATTGGTTTCACATATGTTATAAACTGAATGTTTATGATTTCTCAAATGCATATATTGAAACATAATTCCCAATGGTATTTGGAGATGTAGTACTTGGGAAATCATGAGATCATGAGGGTACAACCTTCATTAGTGCCCTTATAAATGAGATTCCAGAGAGCTCTTGCATTTTTTCTGCCATGTGAGGACTCAATGAAAAGACAGTCTATGAACCAGGAAACAGGCTCTTTCTTGACACTAAATTTGTGGATGCCATGTTCTTAGACTTCCCAGCCTCTATAACTAGGAGAAATAAATTTCTGTTGTGTATAAATCACTCATCCTATGATTTCTGTTATAACAACCTGAATAGATAAACAACCTGAATAAGACAACATATGATACTTTCTTGTATTTAGGCAAATTCTCAAGTTTCCATAAATCTCACTGTAAAGTTGAAATCAGAATTTTTAAAGTCAGTTTATAATTCACTGCTTTGAAAGATTTTACTCAACTAAAAACATCAGCTCTGATCTTTTTCAATTAAAAAAAATATATTGACTGATATGTGAAGTGTATTTCTCAATAGCTTATGAATATATTTTCTTTTTATTTTTGATATTTGTGTACTCTATGTCATGTGTAAATATTTATATAAAATAAATATTGGTTTCACATATGTTATAAACTGAATGTTTATGATTTCTCAAATGCATATATTGAAACATAATTCCCAATGGTATTTGGAGATGTAGTACTTGGGAAATCATGAGATCATGAGGGTACAACCTTCATTAGTGCCCTTATAAATGAGATTCCAGAGAGCTCTTGCATTTTTTCTGCCATGTGAGGACTCAATGAAAAGACAGTCTATGAACCAGGAAACAGGCTCTTTCTTGACACTAAATTTGTGGATGCCATGTTCTTAGACTTCCCAGCCTCTATAACTAGGAGAAATAAATTTCTGTTGTGTATAAATCACTCATCCTATGATTTCTGTTATAACAACCTGAATAGATAAACAACCTGAATAAGACAACATATGATACTTTCTTGTATTTAGGCAAATTCTCAAGTTTCCATAAATCTCACTGTAAAGTTGAAATCAGAATTTTTAAAGTCAGTTTATAATTCACTGCTTTGAAAGATTTTACTCAACTAAAAACATCAGCTCTGATCTTTTTCAATTAAAAAAAATACTCTTTTTAAGATTAAAATGGACATGAGCACCTCTATTCTAAGCTTGTGTGTGCTCAAATATAAATTTATTGTAGATTCAGGCTACAAACTTAAAAGAATGTTACTACAAGATGGCTATAACTGGTGAATAACTTTGGGAATTTTAATTCTTGTTCTGTCACAAACCTGCTGTATGACCTTGGCAAGCTAATCTATGTCTGTGTATTTTTTATAGAAGAGATCACTGTTGTACCTAAGCATTTTGATAAACGTGTCCTCACTGTACAGTGTAATATATAAGGAAAATCATAGATTTACAGAATATATGGCTCAAAAGAGAACACAAGGGAGTGTTCTGTTTATGGTTAAAATCTCAAACAGTGCTGACTATAAATCACTAATTATAGCATGGCAGATTCAGTGTCCATTGTGGATGGAGTCTCAGGCAAGTCCTATCTCTTTTAAAATTTAGATATAAAAATTCAATAAAAATTATTTCCTGCACACTTTGATCATTAAGAAGAATGGTAACAAACTATCTATGATATTTTTTGCTCATTTTTCTTATATTTTATACAATATTTTACATATATCCAGTATATTGTTTATTACATCTTTGAAGATAGATTATTGAGTGCATAGTCATGAGCTTTTTATTTAAAGTCTGATTTCACATTTTATCTGTCTTTATATTTATTTCTAACAATATCTGAGACCTTGCCTCCATTTACACTACAATCTCAACCACAAGCACATTGACTTAAAAGTTCAAGAAAACTTAGATTTTGCTCTCAGGCATGGAAGTATTGAAGAATTTAAATCTTAGGGTAATCTTACTTAACTTAGGGTGTTAACACAGACATAGATTAACTTGCCAAGATCATATAGCAGGTTTGTGACAGAACCAGAATTAAAATTCCCAAAGTTATTCACCAGAACCTTATTCACAGAACCTTGTTAAGCATGCAGTATTCTTAAAAAGGTGGCTTTAACCAAGTAAGGTATCTTTTCATTAACTTCCACATGTATATTTTCATTATAATTGTACATCACGTACCCTTGGGCTTCCCTAGTGGCTCAGAGGTTAAAGCGTCTGCCTCCAATGTGGGAGACCTGGGTTTGATCCCTGGGTCGGGAAGATCCCCTGGAGAAAGAAATGGCAACCCACTCCAGTATTCTTGCCTGGAGAATCCCATGGTTGGAGGAGCCTGGTAGGCTACAGTCCATGGGGTCGCAAAGAGTCGGACACGACTGAGCGACTTCACCACCATATCACCAAGTACCCTTATGTAAAATATATTAAACATCCATTTGAGTATAAGAAATATTTTGGTTAAGCAGAATTAGTTAATTTTGAGAAAAGTGTTAAGCCCATATGGGAGGAAAATCTGTTCTGGGCAATAAACTCACTTAATCCCTGCTAAATATTTTTGACATGTGAAAATCAAAGATTACACAAATTGTATTGAAAACAGAATTAGTATCTGTAGTAATTCTAGCTTAAAAGCTGCTTTCACTTATTTATGAAACATATATATATACATATATATATATCTATATATATACATTTTGAGTATGAGAATTTAAAGAAATATATTAAATCACCAAGCCTTAGCTATGAAGGTATTTTAATGAAATTCTTGGTATTGTATTATTTGGGTACTTCACATTACTACTTACTGATCCATTCACACACCCCTTTTAAAATCAATTTATTGAGGTATAATATACATGTAATGAGCTGCTCAGGTGGCACTAGTGGTAAAAAGCATGCCTGTCAATGAAGGAGACTTAAGAGATGCAAGTGTGATCCCTAGGTCCAGAAGATCCACTGGAGGAGAGCATGACAACCCACTCTAGTATCCTTGCCAGGAGAATCCAATGGGCAGAGGAGGCTGGTGGGCTACTGTCCATAGGTTAGCAAAGAGTCAGACTCGATTGAGGCGACTTAGTGCACAAACATATTGGTAATAAGATGCATCTATTTTAAAGTGATTAGTCTTTAAGTTTTGACAAATATATTTACTTGCATGGATATTACTCCCATAATGTTTCAGAATATTTTAATTGACTTGAAAATTCTCTCCTCTATTACAGTCATTGTTTCACATACCCTTTGTTTGTTCTAGGCAAGCACTGATCTGTTTTCTGTCAGTCTAGATTATTTTTGTCTCTGTTAGAATTTGTTCAGCTGGTTGAATCTGTGAGCTTGTGATTTTCACCTAATCAAGAATTTTAACTGTCAATTGTGCCAGTAATCATTAGTTTCATCATTACTTTAATTTTACTGATGAAGATATTAAGCCACCAAATGATTAGATGGCTTGGCTTCAATTCCATGACTGGCTAGAATCACAGTCACTCTCAATAACCAATTCTTCCAACTCCTTGACCAGAGATTTCTCATCTTTATTATATGTACACACCACAAAAATGAAAGTCATAATATGATGAAAATTTACAAGTAATGATTTCCTCTTATATTATGCTGAATATTATAAATTAATTATTCTCAGGGATGGTATGGGGAGGGAGATGGGAAGGGGGTTCAGAAGTGGGAACTTATGTACACCCATGGCAGATTCATGTTGATGTATGGCAAAACCAATACAGTATTGTAAAGGAAAAAAGAAATAAAAATAAATAAATAAATAAAAAGAGCTACACTCTGTAGTCAAAAATAAATAAATAAATAAATAAACTCTTCTCAATTTCATATTTTTAAAGGATTTTCTTTGTAAATTGAACTTGCATTTCAATAGAGGTTGGACTTTTAAATATTAATCATAAACATTTTATTTTACCAACTTGGACTGAAGTTGGGGTTGAAATGAATAGTGAATGTGTTAGTTGCTCAGTTGTGCCTAACTCATTGGGATCTCATGAACTGTAGCATGCCAGGTTTCTTTGTCCAGGAAATTCTCCAGGCAAGAATACTGGAGTGGGCAGCCTTTCCTTTCTCCAGGCATCTTCCCACCTCAAGAATTGAGCCTAGGTCTCTCCAAATTCTTTACAAGCCAAACCACTAGAGAAGCTCTGTGATTAGAGTTAGTTATTATAAACATGAAAAATTTCTTCAGTGATGCGATGATAATAGCCACCAATCTATTTTCATTAAAAAAGTGACGTATTTAAAATCAGACAAAGGACAGCTGCCTTTTGTTTATGTTTTCAAAATATTTAAAAAGATAACATTTGGTTTCTTTGCCAAATTTACTCTTTTTATGTAACTAAGTTACTGAAAAGTGTGTGAAGGTGTTAGTCACTCAGTTGTGTCCAACTCTTTGTGACCCCATGGGCTGTAGCCCACCAAGCTTCTCTGTCCATTGAATTATCCAGGCAAGAATACTGGAGTGTGTAGCTGTTCCCTTCTCCAGGGGATCTTCCAGAACCAGGGCTCAAACATTGCAGGACACCGACATTGCAGGCAGATTCTTTACTGTCTGAGCCACCAGGGAAGCCTCAACTAAATTACTAGCTCTCTTAGTCTCTCTTAGTTATCAGAATAATGGCCAAGAAGACAGTTCTGCATAAAGCCAACTTGATTCTAAAACTCTGTCTCTTAAAATCAGAATATATTCTGACAACTTTCCTAGTGGCTCAGGAAGTAAAGAATCTACCTGCAATGAGGGAGACCTGGGTTCAATCCGTGGGTTGGAAAGATCCTCTGGAGAAGTGCATGACCAACCACTCCATTATTGAGAATCCCCGGAGAGAGGAGCCTGCTAGCCTATAGGCCACGGGGTCACAAAGAGTCAGACACGACGGAGTGATTAAGCACGTTCTGACAACAAAGTATTTTACAGTATATTAAAACTAAAAATAATAAATAGCAAAGGGAATTCTAAGTGTGACAATGAGCAAAAAAATATGCTAAATACTGCTGTGTATCAAATAAATGACAATGAAATAGAGACAAAAATATGTTAAGCTTGTATGTTGTAACACTTTTGTTAAGAAGCATAATGAATTTTTCTTCATTCCCTTCTGACTCTTTCTTCATCTGGAAACTAAAATTGAGTTTACAGTAAAATATTTTAACTTTAAGAGTATTTACCGAGACGCTTGTGTATATGTCCCATGGCATGTGCTGGGCCTGGTGTATAGCCAGGGAATGTATCTTCTGGAGGAAACACACAGAATACTCGCCTAAAAATAAATAATCAAACTATTTCTTGACAAGAGGAGTAGAAATATGAGCCCTAAAAGTTGAGTGAATTAGGCAGGTAGAAAATGGAGATGAGTACATTCCAGGCAGCAACTTCCCCCAAACCTACATCCCCAGAAGTCAAGCTCCCACTCTTCTCAGAAAAATGGGCATCCATGTAGAAGTGACAGTCACAAATAAACATCTTTATCTGGAACCTAAAGGAGAGATTCATGGGGAAAAAGATAGGAATCTGGGAATTACTCTCAGATTAATTCTGTACTGAATTCTGTACTGTGATGAATGGCAGAATGATGGGACTGTGAGAAATGATGGGACAACTGGAAACATGAGATTTTAGCATTTGAAGCAGAGAATACCAAGTCGTAATTCCTAAGGAACTTAACCAGGTAGGACAGATAGAGGAAGAGAGACCAGTAAAGGCTTCTGAGAAGAGATGCCAGAGGTGAGGGAGGAGGTAGCAGTATGAGAGGGTGAAAACAAAGGAATAAAACTGTGTTTTAAAGAGTTATCAAATAATGCCATTTGCAGCAACATAGACAGAACTAGACAGAACTAGATATTATCATACTAAGGGAATCCAGTCAGACAAAAATATCACATCATTTATATATGAAATCTAAGAAAATGATATAGATAAACTTACTTACAAAACAGAACTACAGTCACAGACAGAAAACAAACACAATTTCTAAAGGGAAACACAGGGATAGAGGAGGGATAAATTAGGAATTTTGGATTAACACATACACAACATACATACATAACAGATACACATACACCATAACACATATACTATATATATAAATAATAAGAACTTACTGTATAGCACATGTGACTACATTCAATATAGTCTAACAAATAATAATAGAAAATAATCTGAAAAAGAATATATATATATGTGTGTATGTATATATAATATATAGATGTACACATATTATATATATATATATATATATAATTGAGTCACTTTGCAGTACACCTGAAACTAATACAACATTGTAAATTAACCACAATTAAAAAAAAAGTAGGATTAATCATCTCTATAGAATTTTGTGGGAGGTAAAGTGAGAGAAGAAGAGAAAAACAAAGATAAGACTTCAAAATTTGGAATGTTAGGAAGTTATATACCACCTCTCTTCAGGGCTATACACGTATCAAAATATTATTGGAAGTGACTGAGAGGTAGAAGCAAGGTGGCAAAGTAGAGAAACCACAGTACACCACTCTTTGAGGATGTTTATTGTTCTAGGGAATAAACTTATTGACAGAAGCTGGAAATAGGGTCACGACAGC
>SJYG01000245.1:1943849-1956203 GCA_006410535.1 Litocranius walleri | reverse complement strand
TCAAAGCCATTACACCCTCCTTCTCTTTCTCCATTTTTTTCAATTTTCCTTAGTAGGTTGTGCCACTAATTACTCAGGTAATCAAGCAAACCTCGCAGGTATCATTCTTAGCTCTTTGTTTTCCTTTAACCAACAACCAATTCATTATTGTCCTAGGCAAATCTTCCAAAACTATTTAAGTATCTTAATCACTTTTTTCTTGCCAACTACTTTGATATCACCCTACTTCAAGCACTCATCTCCTCTGACCTGTATTGTGTTATTACAACAGTCTGGTAGCTGATCTTCCTGAGAGCAACCTTTGCTTTTGACATGGGGGCCAGAGTTATATTATTACATCTAACTTGGAGTCATTAATTTATGAAGAATATTTAAAGTCATAGGATGAGAAAAAGAGCTCCTAAGAAATAATTATAATGTGAATGAAGAGGGATTAAAAAGTTAACAAGGATTAACTCTAAGGCATCCTAATATTTAAAGGACAAGAAGAGGATAAGAGACATAAAAGAGTTCAGAAATAACCAGTGACATAACAGGAAAACCAAGATAGTTGGACTTTTCTAGGGGTTCAGATGGTAAAGAATCTTCCTGCAATGCCAGAGAACCAGGTTTGATTCCTGGGTTGGGGGTGATCCCCTGGAGAAGGGAATGGCTATCCACTCCAGTATTCTTGTCTGTGGAATCCCATGGACAAAGGAACCCAGCAGGCTACTGTCTATGGGGTCGCAAAGAGTCAGACATAGCTGAGCAACTAACACTTACATCACCAAGAAATATTAACAAAAGTTTTCCTAAAATCAGAGTATGTTCATTTCTGTCATGTGGTGCTGCATTTTCCAAGAAGATAACTGATACACCTGGATATGGGGTTGGGGACAAATATATTGGTAAAAAACTTTTGTCAATTTACCAACAAATTTATTTTTGTTGTTGTTGTTGTTTTTCCCACATCCAGGTGTATCATCAATGAAATAGTAAGGACAAGAATATATGTGGTGAAGAATTACTGACAACAAATAGAAACCAATACCTATGAGGACTTTGTTTTTATGAAAGGATCACAGAATTGCAGTGGCAGCTAAAAAGAGAGTAGGGTCTTGGGGGATTTCTGTTTGTCTTCTAAGAAAGGTGTTATTTTGGTATATTTGTATGCTAATCACACTTGTCAGGTAGAGAGAAAGAAATCAGTGATTAAGGAGAGAGAAGTAATTTGTACAAAAGCACAATTCCTTATTAGTTGAGACGTGAAAAGGCTCAGGGCATAAGTGGAGAGATAAGCCTTGGGTATGAGCAGGATTTGGTCATCTTTTATAGGAGCATAAATATTTGTGTAGAGATTACAGTTACTCAAGAAATAGAAGGAAAAAATAGTGTCATCAGGTGAAAGAAAGTTTCTCTTAGAGTAAGAAAGGGAACACAAGGTGGAGAGAAGAGAGAGAGTAGGTACATAGAATAATTTTTTGAAGATGGTCTATAAATCCTTATGAATACAATGAAGAATGTCTGGCAGGGCACCAGGAGGAGGCATGAAGGAGCTGGGAGAATCCTAGTGGCTCACTGTCTGTCTGTGTGCGCAACAGATACTTAGCACAGAAAAGCAGATGCATTGAAACTCTGAGAACATTACATAGCCTTCTTCACAGTGTTTCTGCCTCTGAATTAGAAATTTAAAAGCAAAATTGAAAGAAAACTAGACAGCATAAAGAAGAGATGAATAGAAGTAAACTCCTAAAGAATAAAATTCATGAATGATACTAACAAAAGGAAAGAAAAAATTCTGAAAGGAAGTGATCATGTTAATCATAAGCCAGCTCTGTGGCACAATGGATAGAGCATTGGACTTCTAGCTGGCCTGGCTATGGTTATTCATGTTCATCATAATTTGCAAAGCATTGAAATACAGTTACACATTGATTTTAAACTCTCATATAATATAATTAGATGTTTTACCATTTGATTTGTTTTGTATCTATGACAGAGGATAAGATGGCTGAACAGCAACACACATGCAATGGACATGAACTAGGGCAAACACTGTGAGATGGTGAGGGACAGGGAGGCCTGGCATGTTGCAGTCCGTGGTGTCACAAAGAGTCAGACATGACTGGGTGACTGAAAAACAATGGTATATATCAAAAACTATCAAAAAATTCTTATGAATAAATTGAAAATTACGAGAGATTTCAATAGAAAATGAAAAAAGCATGAAAATTGTAACAGAGGTAACCAGTATAAACCATATCATGTAGTATCATGTAGGATAAATTTCTTCAAAGTGACAAAAAGCACTCAGCATTTGCTAAATAGTAATTTGTCCACTGAAGAATAAATTCCATTTCTCTATCTATCTTGGTCTTTTTCTTCTTAGGACTAATTGTGTTGATAACATTCCATGATGAAAATATGATATCTGTTTCTCATAGAATTTTCTTCTTCCAATTTTTAAATCTGGAACTTTTGGTTCACATACTGCTGCTATCTTGAAGGTCTTTGATCATTATGTTGACCACATGTGAATTAAGAGCAATTATGTCGCAGTTAGAATATTCTTTGGCATGGCTTTTCTTTGGAATTGGAATGAAAATTGATCTTTTCCAGTTCTGTGGTCACTGCTGAGTTTTGCAAATTTGCTGGCATATAGACTGCAGCACATCAACAGCATCGTCTTTTAGGATTTGACATAGCTCAGCTAGAATTTCATCACCTCCACTAACTTTGTTCATAGTAATGATTAGTAACGATTCTTAAGGCCCACTTGACTTCACATTCCAGAATGTCTGGCTCTAGTTAAGTGACCACACCACTGTGGTTATCTGAGTCATGAAGACATTTTCTTATAGAGTTCTGTGTATTCTTGCCACCTCTTCTTAATCTCTCTGCTTCTGTTATGTCCTTAACAATTCTGTTGTTTATTATGCCCATCTTTGCATGAGTTATTCTCTTGGTATCTCCAATTTCCCTGAAGAGATCTCTAGTCATTCACATTTAATTGTTTTCCTCTATTTCCTTCAGTTTTTCACTTAAGAAGTTTTACTTATCTCTCTTTGCTATTCTTTGAAACTCTGGATTCAGCTGGGTATATCTCTCCGTTGCTCCTTTGTGTTTTGCTACAGTGCTTCAACATAATTGCATTAAACAGACACCTTCTTGGTAGGATCTATTATGGTTTCTAAAAAAGTGCCTATAACCTTTTCTATGTAATTTACATAAGAACAAATATAAATTTTATATTTATCTTATCTCAAATTAGCATACATTAATTTCTTTAGTTTATGCTAAATGAGTTAACCAATTTTCTCTTTTCTTTTGAAAGTATAAAAAATGTTTCAAAACATAGGCAAAACACTCTTCGACATAAATCACAGCAGGATCCTCTATGATCCACCTCCCAGTATACTGGAAATAAAAGCAAAAAATAAACAAATGGGACTTAATTAAAATTAAAAGCTTCTGCACAACAAAGGAAACTATAAGTAAGGTGAAAAGACAGTCTTCTGAATGGGAGAAAACAATAGCAAATGAAACAACTGACAAAAAACTAATCTCAAAGATATACAAGCAACTTATGCAGCTCAACTCCAGAAAATAAACGACCCAATAAAAAAATGGGCCAAAGAACTAAATAGGCATTTCTCCAAAGAAGACATACAGATGGCTAACAAACACATGAAAAGATGCTCAATATCACTCATTATCAGAGAAATGCAAACCAAGACTACAATGAGGTACCATTTCACACCAGTCAGAATGGCTGTGATCCAAAAGTCTACAAGCAATAAATGCTGGAGAGGGTGTGGAGAAAAGGGAACCCTCTTACACTGTTGGTGGGAATGCAAACTAGTAAAGCCATTATGGAAAACAGTGTAGAGATTTCTTAAAAGATTGCAAATAGAACTGCCTTATGACCCAGCAATCCCACTGCTGGGCATACACACCAAGGTAACCAGAATTGAAAGAGACACATGTACCCCAATGTTCATTGCAGCATTGTTTATAATTGCCAGGACATGGAAACAACCTAGATGTCCATCAGCAGACGAATGGATAAGAAAGCAGTGGTACATATATACAATGGAGTATTACTCAGCCCTTAAAAAGAATAAATTTGACTCAGTTCTAATGAGATGGATGAAACTGGAGCCAATTATACAGAGTGAAGCAAGCCTAAAAGAAAAACACCAGTACAGAATACTGACACATATATATGGAATTTAGATAGTAATGATGACCCTGTATGTGAGACAACAAAAGAGACACAGAGGTATAGAACGGACTTTTGGCCTCTGAGGGAGAGGGAGAGGGTGGGATGATTTGGGAGAATTGTACTGAAACATGTGTACTATCATATAAGAAATGAAGCACCAATCTATGTTCAGTACAGGATAAAGGATGCTTGGGGCTGGTATACGGGATGATCTGGGGAGATGGTGTGGGGTGGGAGGTGGGAGGGGGCTTTGGCATTGGGATATCATGTACACCTGTGGCCGATTCATGTCAATGTATGGCAAAACCAATACAGTATTGTAAAGTAGAATAAAGTATTAAAAATATATATATATATGGTACCTATAAATATATAGATCCTATAGAAATAAATTTATAAATAGAATATAAAAAAAGTATTTTCTAAAAGCTATAATAATTCCTAAGTTCATATAATGATATTTCAGAATATATATTTCTATTAGCATGTCCAAATTCACCATTAGTAAAAGTGAGATCATTTTAATGTGCAATAATAACCTATCTAATCCTCTCAACCTCACAAGGTAGGTAATGCTATTATCAAAAATTTAGAGTTAGTGACTTGCTGAAGATCACAATTATCATCATCAGACCAGGTAGAATTTGAATACAGGTAGTTTGATATCAGTGTCCCTATGCCTAAACACTTCATCCTAAATGCATTGAAAAATTACAAATAAAATTACAGCACATCTATGTCATTGAGTGTATCAAGAATGAAAATTTACATGTACTCATAGTGAAAATACAGTATGGATAAGAACTACTGGGGAATCTATATGTAAAGCATAAAACTATGAAACTTATAGAAGGTAATGTAGGAGAAGCTAATTAATTTGAACTGTAGTGATAACTTTTCAAAGCACCACTAAAGGAATAATACCTGAATGAAGTAATAGATAAATTGACCTTCATTAAAATTAAAAACATGTAATCTGAGGAAATAATGTCAAGAGAATGAGAAGATAAACATAAAGAAGGAGAAAATATCTGCAAAAGATATATATGATATAGGACTGTTCTCTAAATATATGAAGAATTTTTAAAGTTCAACAATAAGACACCAAAATAATTTGATTAAAAAATGGTCAAAGATTTTTGAGACACGTCAAGAGATACCTAGAGTAACAGAAAAATTTGGCCTTGGAGTACAAAACAAAGCAGGGCAAAGGCTGACAGAATTTTTTCCAAGAAAATGCACTGGTCATAGCAAACACCCTTTTCCAACAATACAAGAGAAGACTCTACACATGGACATCACCAGATGGTCAGGACCAAAATCAGATTGATTATATTCTTTGCAACCAAAGTTGGAGAAGCTCTATACAGTCAGCAGAAACAAGACCAGGAGCTGACTGTGGCTCAAATCATGAACACTTCATTGCCAAATTCAGACTTAAATTGAAGAAAGTAGAGAAAAACACTAGACCATTCAGGTATGACCTAAATCAAATCATTACCATTATCCAACAGAAGTGAGAAATAGATTCAAGGGATTAGATCTGATAGACAGAGTACCTAGAAAACTATGAATGGAGGTTGGTGACACTGAACAGGGGACAGTGATCAAGACCATCCTCAAGAAAAATAAGTGCAAAAAAGCAGAAGAGTTTTCTGAGGAGGCCCTAAAAATAGCTGAGAAAAGAAACAATGTTAAAGGCAAAGGAGAAAAGGAGAGCTATATCCATTTGAATGCAGAGTTCCAAGGGATAGCAAGGAGAGATAAGAAAGTCTTCCTCAGTGATCAATGAAATGAAATAGAGGAAAACAATAGAATGGGAAAGACTAGAGATCACTTCAAGAATGTTAGAGGCACCAAGGGAACATTTCATGCAAAGATGAGCACAATAAAGTAAAGAAATAGTATGGATCTAACAGAAGCAAAAGATATTTAGAAAAGGTGGCAAAAGTACATAGAAAAACAATACAAAAAAAATTTTTTGTGGCCCAGATAAAAACAATGGTGTGATCACTCACCTAGAACCAGACATCCTGGAATGTGAAGTCAAGTGGGCCTTAGGAAACATCACTATGAACAAAACTACTGGAAGTGCAGAATTCTAGTTGAGCTATTTCAATTCTTAAAAGATGATGCTGTGAACGTGGTGCACTCAATATGCCAACAAATTTGGAAAACTCAGCAGTGGCCACAGGACTGGAAAATGTCAGTTTTCATTCCAATCCCAAAGAAAGGCAATGCCAAAGAATGGTCAAACTACAGCAAAATTGCACTCATTTCACACACTAACAAAGTAATAATCAAAATTCTCAAAACCAGGCTTCAACAGTATGTGAACCATGAACTTCGAGGTGCTCAAGCTAGATTTAGAAAAGGCAGAGGAACCAGATATAAAATTGCCAACATCCACTGGATTATCGAAAAAGCAAGACAATTCCCGAAAAATATTTACTTCAGATTTCTTGACTATGTCAGAGCCTTTGACTGTGTAGATCACAACAAACTGTGGAAAATTCTGAAAGAGGTGGGAGTACCAGACCACCTCACCTGCCTCATGAGAAATCTGTATGCAAGGCAAGAAGCTACAGTTACAACTGGACATTATAGACTAGTTCCATACTGGGAAAGGATTACATCATGGCTGCATATGGTCACCCTGCTTATCTAACTTATATGCAGAGTACATCATGTGAAATGATGGGATGGACAAAGCACAAACTACAATCAAGATTTCTGGAAGAAATATCAATAACTTCAGATATTCAAATGACACCACCCTTATGGTAAAAAGCAAAGAAAAACTAAGGAGCCTCTGGATGAATGTAAGTGAAGAGAGTGAAAAAATTGACTTAAAATTCAAGATTCAGAAAACTATGATCATGGCATCTGGTCCAATCACTTCATGGCAAATAGGGAGACAATGGAAACACAGATTTTATTTTTTGGAGCTCCAAAATCATAGCAGATGGTGACTGTAGCCATGAAATTAAGAGACGCTTGTTCCTTTGAAGAAAAGCTTTAGTCAATCTAGACTGCATATTAAAAGGCAAAGACATTTTGAGTTTATTTTTGTGTGTGGTGTTAGAAAGTGATCTAGTTTAATTCTTTTACAAGTGGTTGACCAGTTTTCCCAGCACCACTTGTTAAAGAGATTGTCTTTAACCCATTATATATTCTTGCTTCCTTTATTGAAGATGTCCATAGGCGTGTGGATTTATCTGAGGGCTTTCTATTTTGTTCCATTGATCTATATTTCTGTCTTTGTGCCAGTACCATACTGTCTTGATGACTGTGGGTTTGCAGTAGAGCCTGAAGTCAGGCAGGTTGATTCCTCCAGTTCTATTCTTCTTTCTCAAGATTGCTTTGGCTATTCGAGGTTTTTTGTATTTCCATAGAAATCTTGAAATTATTTGTTCTAGCTCTTGAAAAATACCGCTCTAAGCCAGAAAGAAAAACAGAAGTACAGTATACTAACACATATATTTGGAATTTAGAAAGATGGTAACGATAACCCTGTATATGTGAGACAGCAAAAGAGGCACAGATGTATAGAACAGTCTTTTGGACTCTGAGGGAGAGGGAGAGGGAGAGTGTGGGATGATTTGGGAGAATGGCATTGAAACATGTATAATATTATATAAGAAATGAATCACCAGTCTAGGTTCGATGCAGGATACAGGATGCTTGGGGCTGGTGCACTGGGATGACCCAGAGAGATAGTATGGGGAGGGAGATGGGAGGGGTGTTCAGGATTGGGAACACATGTACACCCATGGTGGATTCATGTTGATGTATGGCAAAACCAATACAGTAATGTAAAGTAAAATAAAGTAAAATTGAAAAAAAAAGTAACAAAAGGCAAAGACATTACTTTGCCAACAAGGTCCAAGTCAAAGCTATGGTTTTTCCAGAAGTCAAGAATGGATGTGAGAGTTGAAGTTTAAAGAAAGCTGAGCACCAAAGAACTGATGCTTTTGAAGTGTGTTGAGAAGACTCGAGAATCCCTTGGAATTCAAGGAGATCAAACGAGTCTGTACTAAAGGAAATCAGTCCTAAATGTTCATAGGTAGAACTGGTGCTGAAGCTGAAACTCCAATATTTTGGTCACCTGATGTGTTGAGCTGACTCATTTGAAATGACCCTGATGCTGGCAAAGATTGAGGACAGGAGGAAAAGAAGCCAACAAAGGAAAAAGTGGTTGGATGGCATCATTGACTCCATGGGTTTGAGTTTGAATAAGCTCTGGGAGTTGGTGGTGGACAGGGAGGCCTGGCATGCTGCAGTGCATGGGGTCACAAAGAGTCAGAAATGACTGAAAGACTGAACTGAACTGAATCTATTAGAGGACCAAATCCAGAACACTGACAATACCAAATACTGGCAAAAATGTGGAGCAAAAGGAAATCTCTTCCATTCCTAAGGGAAATGCAAATGAATATGGTTAATTTATAGAGTTTTGAAGTTTCATATAAAACTCAACTTGTTCTTGCCAGACGATCTAACAATAATATTCCTAGTATTTACCTCAAAGAGTTGAAAATTTATGCCCCCGAAGGACCCTTACATAGATTTATGGATGATTTATTCATAATTGCCTAAACCTGAAAGCAACTAGGATTTCTTTCAATAGGTGAGAGATGCATCTAGACAATGACATATTATTCAGGACGTAAAATAAATGAGCTATGAAATTATGATAAAACATGTTTTAAGCCAAACAACAAGGAAAAAACTTAAATGCTTATAATTTAGTAAAAGAAGTCAATCTGAAAAAAAAATGCATGCTGTATAATTTTAACTATATAATATTTTGGGACAGGAAAACTGTGGAGACAGTAAAAAGGTAAATGATTGTCAGATATTGAGGCAGGGAATCAGCTCAGTTCAATCATGTCTGACTCTGTGACTCCAGGCACTACAGCACACCAGGCTTACCTGTCTATAGCCAGCTCCCAGAACTTACTCAAACTCACGTCCGTTGACATGAGTAAAAGTACTTCTATTTGTCCCTCTACAATTAGCATAATCAAAAGATAATAAAATGTTCATAACTTATGAGATATAATTTGTTTCAAAATCAAATATATATATATTATTTTTAGAATCTAATGCCATTGGAATATATGCTTAGATTTAAGAAAACAAATTAAAAAGTGTTTTTAATAGAACATTATTATTGTATTTTTCTAATAAGTCTGATACAGATTTTTAATGCAAAATTATTGCAGAGTAGAAATAAGTAAATGAAAATCCATTACCATAATCTTTTATAAAAAAGTGAAAGACTGAGCTTATTTAATTTCTGTACATAATAAAATCTTATTAACAAATTTTTTTTCTGTGACAGGGCAGAATTAATAATTATAATCCTTAGTCAAATTAAAAATACAATATAAAAACTATGAATGATTAAAATGATTACAAATATATAGACTTACATAGCTTTTACAAAATATAAGCACATGTATGACCGGTTATATGTATAAATGCAAACATTTATACATATTCTATATCAGTCAATTCAGTTCAGTCACTCAGTCGTGCCCCATTCTTTGTGACCCTATGGACTGCAGCATGCCAGGCCTGCCTGTCCATCACCAACTCCCAGAGTTTACTCAAACTTATGTCCATTGAGTTGATGATGCCATCCAACCATTTCATCCTCTGTCATCCATTCCTCCTCCTGCCCTCAATCTTTCCCAGCATCAGAGTAATTTCAAATGAGTCAGCTCTACACATCAGGTGACCAAAGTACAGGAGTTTCAGCTTCAACATCAGTCCTTCCAATGAACATTCAGGACTGATGTCCTTTAGGATGGACTCGTTGGATCTCTTTGCCATCCAAGGGGCTCTAGAGAGTCGTCTCCAACACCACAGTTCAAAAGCACCAATTCTTTGGCCCTCAGCTTTCTTTATAGTCCAACTCTCACATTCATACATGACTACTAGAACAACCATAGCCTTGAGGAGATGAACCTTCAGTGGCAAATAAATGTCTCTGCTTTTTAATATTCTGTCTAGGTTGGTCATAACTTTTCTTCCAAGGAGTAAGTGTCCTTTTATTTCAAGGCAACAGTCACCATCTGCAGTGATTTTGGAGCCCAAATAAATAAAGTCTGACACTGTTTCCACTGTTTCTCCATCTATTTCCCATGAACTATAGGGACTGGATACCATGATCTTCGTTTTCTGAATGTTGAGCTTTAAGCCATTTTTTTCACTCTCCTCTTTCACTTTCATCAAGAGGCTTTTTAGTTCTTCTTCACTTTCTTCCATAAGGGTAGTGTCATCTGCATATCCGAGGTTACTGAAATTTCTCCCAGAAATTGTGATTGAGTTGTGCTTCATCTAGCTCAGCATTTCTCATGATGTACTCTGCATATAAGTTAAATAAGCAGGGTGACAATATACAGCCTTAAACTACTCCTTTCCCTATTTGGAACCAGTCTCTTGTTCCATGTCCCGTTCTAACTGTTGCTTCCTGATCTGCATACAGATTTCTCAAGGGCAGTTCAGGTGAACTGTATTCCCATCTCTTTCAGAATTTTCCACAGTTTATTGTGATCCACAAAGGCAAAGGCTTTGGCATAGTTAATAAAGCAGAAATCAATGTTTTTCTGGAACTCTTTTGCTTTTTCTATGATCCAGCAGATGCTGGCAATTTGATCTCTTGTTCCTCTGCCTTTTCTAAAACCAGCTTGAACATCTGGGAGTTCACAGTTCACATATTGTTGAAGCCTGGCTTGGAGAATTTTGAGCATTAGTTTGCTAGTGTGTGAGATGAATGCAATTGTGCAGTAATTATAGCATTATTTGGCATTGTCTTTCTTTGGGATTGGAATGAAAATTGACCTTTTCCAGTCCTGTGGCCACTGCTGAGTTTTCCAAAGTTGCTGGCATATTGAGTGCAGCACTTTCACAGCATCATCTTTTAGGATTTGAAACAGCTCAACTGGAATTCCATCACATCTACTAGCTTTGTTCATAATGATGCTTTCTAAGGCCCACTTGATTTCACATTCCAAGATGTTTGACTCTAGGTGAGTGATCACACCATCGTGATTATCTGGGTCATGAAGATCTTTTTTGTACAATTCTTCTGTGTATTCTTGCCACCTCTTCTTAATATCTTCTGCTTCTGTTAGGTCTATATCATTTCTATCCTTTATTGAGCCCATGAAATGTTCCCTTTGTATCTCTAATTTTCTTGAAGAGATCTTTAGTATTTCCCATTCTATTGTTTTCCTCTATTTCTTTGCATTGATCACTGAGGAATGCTTTCTTATCTCTCCTTGCTATTCTTTGGAATTCTGCATTCAGATGGGTATATCTTTCTTTACTCCTTTACTTTTGTCTTCTCTTCACTTCACAGCTATTTGTAAGGCCTCCTCAGACAGCTGTTTTGATTTTTTGCTTCTTTTTTCTTGAGGATTTCCCTGGTGGATCAGGTGTTAAAGTGTCTGTCTACAATACCAGAGATCCAGGTTTGATCCCTGGGTTGGGAAGATCCCCTGGAGAAGGAAAAGGAAATCCACTTCAGTACTATTGCCTGGAAAACCCCATAGACAGAGGAGCTTGGTAGGCTCCAGCCCATGGGGTTTCAAAGAGTCAGACACAACTGAGCAACTTCACTTTCACTTGCTTGTGGATGGTCTTGCTCCCTGTCTCCTGTACAATGTCACGAACTTCTGTCCATAGTTCATCAGTCACTCTATTAGATCTAGTCCCTTAAATCTATTTCTCACTTCCACTGTATAATCGTTAGGGATTTGATTTAAGTCATACCTGAATGGTTTAGTGGTTTTCCTTACTTTCTTCAATGTAAGTCTGAATTAGCTAATAAGGAGTTCATGATCTGAGCCATGATCTGAGTATATAGACATACTCTGTATATCTCCTTCTATATACCTGCATTTATAAACACAATATTTATCAATATCTGAAATAAAATTATAACAATATATTTCCAAATATGTATATTTGTATGTATATTCATACATATTTGTGAATATTCATAAACCTATAATTAGCACATATTTTAATATATACATTATATATATATATTATATATTTAATATATACATTAATATATAGTGTATAAATAATACATATATAATGTTTATATTCTTAAATTTACCAACACTTTTATG
>SJYG01000245.1:1920651-1943422 GCA_006410535.1 Litocranius walleri | reverse complement strand
GTTATTGCCTTCATTATATATGCCAGATTTTTCTAAATTTTCTACAATAATTGTGTACTACATTTATTACTGAAAATATTCTTTGTCATTTTTTAAACACCATTTTCAAAGATCAATATAGGCAAAGATGAAATCTTTGACCACATCATGATGCTTAGGTATAAATTTTGATGTGTGTGTTATGCTTAAAATTCATTTGACAGGTATTTTTAATTTTAAAAAAGAAGAGACAGACACACACATGGGGACAAGAGACAGAGAGCTGGAAGCAAAATGCAATTCATAGATCTCAATGCTGGGATAACTCTTAATTTATCCTGCTATGTGCCCAATGCTCACATTATAAACCTTAAAGCTAATTAATTTTAAATTTCTATAAAGTCAATAAGAATTATTTTTCCTGTTTATATAACTGTAAATATAAATTGAAAAAAAATTTTAAGGAAGAGATTTGCTCCATTCCTTTTTCCTTGAGCATTTACTTCAGAAAACCAGTAGTTGTAAATTATTTCTTTATCTTAATAACAAAAGTATAATAATTCACAGGGACCTAAAATGAATTATCATTTTTCTTTTTCCTTATTAGCTAAACAATAGTGATTTGCAATAATTTTTTCTCTAAATTTGCTTTTTTTAATCCTTATTAATAATCAGTGTGCAGTTAGCCAAGGCAGCAGATATGATGTCCTCCTAAACCACAGTGACATCACTTGAGATATAACTTTCAGTTGTCATTATTTGTCATTTCTCATTATGTTTAAACAATATTATGGTGCTTAAAATTAATATTCACAGACAAAGGGGTCACGGTGGCAGAGTTCTTTAGAAGAGAAAAAAAATTATAGTCACAGAAGTCAGGATATTAATTAAATGTGAAGGCTAGAAGCATTTTGCTATAATCACAAAGAGTTTGAAAATTGCATAATTAGAACTGCATGGATTAAAAATGTACTCCTCATTTATATAATTCATGCACTAATTATTACACATAATTCATAAAATATGTGCAAATGATCAATATTATTTTCCATGTGTAAATGAAACATATGAGTAAAACCTTATTAATAGCTAGAACACTAATATTACCAAATTAATCACGTTCTTTTCTCTGTAATAAATAACTGAATATTAAAGGAAAGACATGTTCAATTGTAGTTCTTGCCCTCTAAATCACTATGTTTATCTTTAAACATGTTAATCAAACTAGTTATTTAGAGTCAAGGAGTATGTTTTAATGGGCATTTCTTTTCACAACCTTTTAAAGATGTTTTATATATTATTGAAATAGCTAAATATTGCTGTATAACAGTGTCTTCAGTTTAGTTCAGTTCAGTCGCTCAGTCGTGTCCGACTCTTTGTGACAATGTCTTAAGGAATATTTATTCACTAAATACATTTGTCACTTGAGCCATACCTGCTATTGATGTCTACATTTTGCTGGTTATTAATATTAATAAACAAATCAAAGTTAAAATTTATTATAAAAAACTGAACATATTAAGCATGCATTTGTTAGTTTGAATTTGTGAACTATTACCATGTGGTTAGTGACATAATCTTGCAGTGAATCAATTCTGACAAAACAATAAATGGATTAAATAGGTGGTAAACATAATAAATAGCAATAGTTAAATAAATAAATTTCTGAAGGAGATCATAAATAATGACAGCCAATAAAAGGAGGAAATGTTTATTTGCACATTCTTCCTTTCAGAAACAAATTACTGAATGAAATAGTTTGGAATTGATATAGTCATTGTTTTAATTATGACCCAATTTTTGCTGATTAAAACAGACCCAAAACGTGAGTGATTTAAACATGATATTTGTGTTATCTCGTTTAGCAATCTAGATATAGAGGTTTCAAGACTGGTATGAAAGTTCCACTCCGCAAGGCTATGCAGGGACCTGCACGCATGCTGTGGTTTTTCTCTGCCATCCTTTTCATGTTTCCTTCATCTGCTGGGTTAATGTTATCATATTTGCATGTCTCATGTAGTAAGAAAGAAGAAGAATAGAGGAGCCATTCCTTCTTTAGGAAAATGTCACCAGGTAAACCATAGTATTATTCCTTCTGTATCATTCACTGATTCTAGCCACACTGTCACATCCAGCAACTAATGCAGACACAGAGCAGGAGATTACTTTTCAAGAAAAGAGTATGGTCAGCACTTCCCAATCCAAATTTTAAAAATTCCGGGAGGGGGGGTTCAGAATTGAGAACTCATGTACACTCGTGGCTGATTCATGCCACTGTATGGCAAAACCAATACAGTATTATAAAGCAAAATAAAGTTTATTTTTTTTAATTTAATTATTTTTTTAATTACAATACTGTATTTGTTCTGCCATACATTGACATGTATTAGCCACAGGTGAACACAATCTCCCAATGCTGAAGCCCCCTCCCACCTCCCACCCCACACCATCAACCTGAATCATCCTGTGCACCAGCCCCATGCATCACCTCCCCAGTTGCTCAGATGGTAAAGAATCTGTCTGCAGTCCAGGAGACCTGGGTTCAATCCCTGGATGGGGAAAATCCCCTGGAGAAGGGAATGGCAGCCCACTCCAGTATTCTTATCTGGAGAATCTCATGGACAGAGAAGCTTTGCAGGCAATAGTCCATGTGGTCATAAAGAGTCAGACATCACTGAGCGAATGGCACTTTCACTTTTTTCACAACAATATAAAAGAAGGAAAAAAGAAAGAAAGAAAATCAAACAAAAAGACCCTTAAAACTCAAAAATGTAACCCCCAAACACAGGCTTCTCAATACAAAGAGGAAAAGAAGAGAAAAGTAAAATTGAAGGAAAATTAGCAATCTCTGGGGCCATCCCCAAAATAAGGAAAGAGAATACTAAAATAGGTTACTTGTAATTCATGTGAAAATTCAATAATATTAGTTTAATACAGTGTAGTGACTTACTTTAAATACCAATACATTTTTTTTTCCAATCAAAAAACAGGAAGTCGATTGATTTTAAGATCTAAACACTGAAAGTAATCCTAACAGTATTTTAGAAATTAAAAATACTCCAAAACTGAATAGTAAATATAACATGGATCAGAGAATAAAATATGTAGAGGAGAATATTTTACATATCATAATTCAGAGTGGCACGATGACACATTATGAAAGATTCTCAGTGATGACAACTTTCCTTAAACTGTTACTTAAGAAAAATGACTGAAATAAAGTACAATTATTCTTTACCATATGAAACATTTCAAAATACAGAATTAAGTGATTTTGATGTAAGGGTATTATGGTATACAATTTTCAAAGTAATATCTAAAGTAAAATTATATATAATACATTCACATCTAATCAACTTTATAGTAAAATCTTAACTTTCATATCTCTTGAGGATATGTGATCATAAAAACACCCACATGCACAGCTTGATTCTCCACCATAGTCTGATTCCTCACCACAGCACAAGGGAAGATAACATTATAATCCCCATTCTCAGTTCTAAATTGTTATATCATCGTTACTGCCATATCAAGGTAACTCTCCTTCTGATGGTTTTTGAAAAGGCAAAAGGAAATCTTTAGGGTGAAATGTTATGTGTCTTGACATGAGGTAGATTACATGGTTTTATACATTCTTCAAAAGTAATTACACTATACAAAAATTTTCTTTTCATTTTACTTTATGCAAATGAAGTCAATGAAATAATTAATTCTGAAGTGTGTAAGGGGTGAGGGGTAGAGGATACAATTTATGAATGAGTAACTTTCTATCTCAATATATAGACTTAATTTAACTATATGTTGAAGCTCTGAGGCACTTTTCTTTTGAATGGTATTACTTAAAAGACAATAATACCTTCATGATACTTAAATTATATTTCATTAAACTTTATTATGCAATAAATTAAAATTTATTATAAAAAGAGATAATAGACTATTAAAGTTCTTACTAATGAAACATTATTACTTCTTAATAGTGCCAAAGTGTTGTCAATTCTAATAAAATTATTATTATAACAATAAAATTGTCTCAAATATTTAACCATAAGTGAATAAATGGTTTGTTTCCTAGCATTACTGACCAATAAACAAGCTCATTTGATGATCATTATATGAAGTTTTTCTGATATATCTCAAATACCCCAAGGTACTAAATTTATAATACTCACACAGCAGAGATGTATTTGGAAAGTAGAATTATAAAGCAGAGAAATCTCTAAAAGTAATATTTTACACTTACAATTTTGCTGACTAAAAAATGAGTTTAAAATAATATAAAGATTTAATAAAACTTTGCCACACGTGATACTATAAAGAACTACAAAGTAATGACCTTTTCACTGAATAATTATATAATTTTATTGAATCAAAAATTCTTTAAATTTTAAAAATTGCATTTACTTGATTTTAATATTTATTAGTGAATATAATGAAAATAATATTTTATAAACTAGACCCTCATTAAAATCCTTTCTTTATAGTTTATTTCAGGGGCTTACCATATAGAAGAAGATAAACTATAATGAGATCCTTTGATAATTTCTGGAGCTAATTCTCTCTGGTGAGCCATAAAATAAACTGACCTTATAGATAAATATTCTCTAAATTGCATTCCATTTTAACATTATTGATACATCCACACTCACAAGAGTCATATCAATATTTTAGACCCCTAGTAATCTTCTACTTTACATAAGTCAATACTTTTCAGAAGTACATTGGTCACTCTGGGCAGAAATACAGATTTAAACTTACGTCAAATTAACAGTAAGTACTGTATATCTTGGGCTTCCCAGGTAGCACTAGTAAATAACCCACCTGATAATGCAGAAGACTTAACATGGGTTTGATCTGTGGATCAAGAAGATCCCTTGAAGGAGGGCATGGCAACCCACTCCAGTATTCCCACTCCAGTATTCTTGCCTAGAGAATCTCATGGACCAAGCAGCCTGGAGGACTCCAGTGCATAGGGTTGAAAAGAGTCGAACATGACTGAAACGACTTAGCATGCAAGCACTGTGTATTTTGTTTACATATTCAAAATGTTTAATGAGCTTATTGAGTCAGTCAATGTTTTTAGTGTTGTAAACAGACCATAAAACAAAAGTATAGTCCCTGTTTTCATAGTTTATGCATATTTGAGAGGGATAATCTGGAAATGAAAATAACAATAATTATGCAATATGCCAGGTATGTCAGCTCTATGGATCTGCCTGCAATATGGGAGACCGAGGTTAGATCCCCGGGAGATCCCCTGGAAAAGAAAATGGCAACCCACTCCAGTATTCTTTCCTGGAGAATTCCATGCACAGAGGAGCCTGGTTACAGTCCATGGGGTCACAAAGAGTCAGACATGATTATGAAACTAACACAATGAAGGAAAATCAAAATGGTTAAAACATGTGGGAAAGAGGCAGAGGTATAATTTATTTGATTAAAATGAGAAAACTGACATGCAGATGTCTGGTTTACAACAAAAACATATTCTTATACTCACAGGTCTGCTGTTATCTCTGAGGGTCAGCTGACCTAGCTGACCTTAGCTTAACCCCCACCAGACTGAGGGTTCTACTTTAGGAGGAGAGCTGGGTGGCTTTGGTTTATAACTCGATCTCCTTAATTAGTTGGTGTTTGGACCTGCAGTTGAAGCATGTTCCTCAAGGGCCAAATGACAGATGCATGTCTGTCATTTGCAAGTCAGATGCAAGTCAGACTATGGAAGCCTATTTTAGGCATCTCTTCATGTCAAATATGCTCACATTCCACTGGCCAAAGCAGGTCATGTGGCTAAGTCTAATAGCGTTTGAAAGACATATTTAGCCCACAATGAAAGAGCATTGTAAAGCCACCTGACAAAGAATTTGGGTCAATTATCCTACTACACAAGTGAAAAGTATGAAACCGATCCTTTAGTATCTTGTCATTCAGAAAGTACAGGATATTTTGAGCACAGTAAAGACTGTTTTTCATTCTGAGTGAGACTTCTAGGCTTCTAATTACAACATCTAAGTTAACCCTCCTTTTGCACAAGAAGTGGCATGTGTGTATATAGTGGGATGTTTTTTCTTTTTTTTTTCATTATTTCGTTTGCTTATAGAAGTGCATGGGTCAAAAATAATATTAATTTATATTATCTATTTCCTTTTCACTGCAAGTTGATGTGATCCCTTTAAAAATGTATTAGTTTATAAACCATTCCATAGATAACAATCACACCCCCAAATCTCATCAACAGTATCCCCTTTTGATTTGGTTTCTCAGTGATATTGCTGAGAGAAAATTCTTAGAAATCCTTTTGTTTAACAGAAAAGACCTGTGTTACTACCTTGTGATTTTTAGAGGGATTTCTGTCTATCTAGAAGGTTGTGTGAAGTGTCATCTTAAAACTTTTATGGTCTTAACATAGGAAGCTATGGTTCTACCATGGATTGAATCCTTGCCTGAAAGCTATTTCTTAATTGGTGAATGAGTTGTCATCTGGAAAATTTGGCAACAAGATACAGTTTTAATTTAGAATTCTGACTTTTAAAATATGTAACAGTTCATTCTTTATTTAAATTTTATTTAAAGCAGAGAGAAAAGGCCAGGTGGCATCTTCAACAATCTGCCTGGAGATCTCTTTAAGTGATTAAGTTAATTAGATATGATTTCTATTTTGCACATTCAGGCAAGCATATTGCCAAATTCCCTGGAACTATATGGCAAGTCCCCTTTCCTCTAGTTCCCAGTGCCATTTCCCTTAATCTACTTTAAGCTTTTTACCAACAGACTCCTCCATGCCATTTAGGCTGCACCGATACTATTTTAATACTATTCTAAAAACCTTTAAGGCTTTAATTATTAGTAATCTCAATTACTTAAAGCCAACTTCTTGTGAATTAAATTTTGATTATGGCAGATACTACTTGCAGTTTGCATTTGTTTACAAGTGCATATCATCACCCCAAAATTCTGTTCTTAAAACAATCATATTATTATGATTACCGATACTTTGTGTCAGCTATTTAGAAAAAAAAAAAAAGGAATTTCCATCTGCTCAATAATTTCAGAAGCTACTGCTGTGAGACCTCAATTTCTGGGCAAAGGAATTGTGTGAAGGCATTTTCACTCATGTTTAGGGTTGATGATGGCAGTAATTAGGTATTTCTACTGGCTCTGTTACCCAGAATACTATTTCACATATTTTGGGCTTCCTCATACCTTGGTAGTTTTGGATTTGTAACATTATCACTCAGGGTTCCAAAGTTCTCCAATTTCCTTATATGAACCAGCCTCCTGGGTGGCTCAGATGGTTAAGAATCTGCCTGCAATAAAAGAGACCTGGGTTCAGTCCCTGGGTTGGGAAGATCCCCTGAAGGAGGGCATGGCAACTCACTCCAGTATTTTTGCCCAGGGAATCCCCATGGACCGAAGAACCTGCTGGACTACAGTTCATGGGTCACATAGAGTCAGACAGGATTGAGTGACTAAGCACAACAGACCAGCTATAATCAAAAGTCCACCACTCAGATTCACAGGAAAAATTATAGACCCTCATCTTTTGATCAAAATAATGTCAGTCACATTGTAAGAAGCACATGCAAGATAGGAGATATTCCTATGAACATCTGTGGAACACAAAATCTGCCCAGTTCAGTCTTCTCACAGAGATTATATCACTTAAGCAAAAGGTAACAAAAATTATTGTGTATTAAGCATGTATATTAAGGAGAGAATTTTCCTTGTTTTGCAGTATTAATCTGGTGTTATCTATCATTGATTAGAGGGCTTCCCTGATGGCTCAGTGGGTAGAGAATATGCCTCCAATGTTGGAGATACAGGAGACACAGGTTCAATGCATGAATTGTGAAGATTCCCTGGAGGAGGAAATGGCAACCCACTCTAATATTCTTGACTGGAAAATCTCATGTTTAGAGGAGCCTCACAGGCTACAGACCATGGGATCACAAAGAGTCAGATACAACTGAACAGCTAAACACACACACACATATCATCGAGTAGAAGTTACAGGGGTGCAAAGCACAATCAGTATCATATCACATAGAACGCCAAACCTCTGCTGCATTTTCAGTATTGGTTTCTGAATTATGTCTTTGATACTATTGTTCAACTGATACCAATACAATCTGCTGCATTTTCAGTATTGGTTTCTGAATTATGTCTTTGATACTATTGTTCAACTGATACCAATACAACTGATCAGTTCCCTCAGTCTTATAGATATAATGATTTATGTGTCAATTTGACTGCTCCATAGAGTGTCCTGACATTTGATCAAGCTTTAAGGAAATGGCAATCCACTCGAGTATTCTTCCCTGTAGAATCCCATGGACAGAGAAGCATAGTAGTTTATAGTCCATGGGGTCGCAAAGAGTCAGACATGACTGAGTGACTTCACCTTCACCTATGTGTCTGAGATGGTGTTTCTAAATGAGATTAACATTTGAATTATAGAATGAGTAGAGTGAGTTGCCTTCTCTAAGGAGGGTGGTTCTCATCCAGTTATTTGAAAACCAGGATAGAATAAAAAGGCTATCAGAGAAATTCTGTGACTTGAACTGAGACATCTGTCTTCTACTGACCTTGGACAATAAATCACAAAACAGTGTAGACTGATAGTTTTCAAGCCTTCCAACTCAGATGAACTTAAACTATCAGCTGTTTTGGGTCCAATTCTTTGGCCATCTGATGCAAACAGATGACTCATCAGGAAAGGCCCCGATGCTGGAAAGATTGAAAGCAGAAGGAGAATGAGATGACAAAGGACAAGACAGTTGGATCACATCACCAATGGACATGAAGTTGGGCAAACTCCAGAAGATGATGAGAGATAGGGAAGCCTCAGTTCGGGTCAGTCACTCAGTCATGTCCGACTCTTTGCAACCCCATGAATTGCAGCACGCCAGGCCTCCCTGTTCATCACCATCTCTCGGAGTTCACTCAGACTCATGTCCATCGAGTCCGAGATGCCATCCAGCCATCTCATACTCGGTCATCCCCTTCTCCTCCTGCCCCCAATCCCTCCCAGCATCAGAGTCTTTTCCAATAAGTCAACTCTTCCAATGAGGTGGCCAAAGTACTGAAGTTTCAGCTTTAGCATCATTTCTTCCAAAGATATCCCAGGGCTGACTTCTTTCAGAATGGACTGGTTGGATCTCCTTGCAGTCTAAGGGTCTCTCAAGAGTCTTCTCCAACACCACAGTTCAAAAGCATCAATTCTTTGGTGCTCATCTAGGTTGGTCATAACTTTTCTTCCAAGGAATAAGCGTCTTTTAATTTCATGGCTATAGTCACCATCTGCAGTGATTTTGGAGCCCCCCAAAATAAAGTCTGACACTGTTTCTTTCCACTGTTTCCCCATCTATATCCCATGAAGTGACGGGACCAGATGCCATGATCTTCGTTTTCTGAATGTTGAGCTTTAAGCCAACTTTTTCACTCTCCTCTTTCACCTTCATCAAGAGGCTCTTTAGCTCCTCTTCACTTTCTGCCATAAGAGTGGTGTCATCTGCATATTTGAGGTTATTGATATTTCTCCCGGCAATCTTGATTCCAGCTTTTGCTTCTTCCAGCCTAGTGTTTCTCATGATGTACTCGGCATATAAGTTAAATAAGCAGGGTGACAATATACAGCCTTGACGTACTCCTTTTCCTATTTGGAACCAGTCTGTTGTCCCAGGTACAGTTCTAACTGTTGCTACCTGGCCTGCATACAGATTACTCAAGAGGCAGGTCTGGTGGTCTGGTATTCCCATCTCTTTCATAATTTTCCACAGTTTATTGTGATCCACACAGTCAAAGGCTTTGGCATAGTCAGTAAAGCAGAAGTAGATGTTTTTCTGGAACTCTTGCTTTTTCCATGATCCAGCGGATGTTGGCAATTTGATCTCTGGTTCCTCTGCCTTTTCTAAAACCAGCTTGAACATCAGGAAGTTCACGGTTCACGTATTGCTGAAGCCTGGCTTGGAGAATTTTGAGCATTACTTTACTAGCATGTGAGATGAGTGCAATTGTGCGGTAGTTTGAGCATTCTTTGGCATTGCCTTTCTTTGGAATTGGAATGAAAACTGACCTTTTCCAGTCCTGTGGCCACTGCTGAGTTTTCCAAATTTGCTGGCATATTGAGTGCAGCACTTTCACAGCATCATCTTTCAGGATTTGAAACAGCTCCACTGGAATTCCATCACCTCCACTAGCTTTGTTCATAGTGATGCTTTCTAAGGCCCACTTGACTTCACATTCCAAGATGTCTGGCTCTAGATGAGTGATCACATCATCATGATTATCTGGGTCGTGAAGATCTTTTTTGTACAGTTCTTCCGTGTATTCTTGCCACCTCTTCTTAATATCTTCTGCTTCTGTTAGGTCCATACCATTTCTGTCCTTTATCGAGCCCATCTTTGCATGAAATGTTCCCTTGGTATCTCTAATTTTCTTGAAGAGATCTCTAGTCTTTCCCATTCTGTTGTTTTCCTCTATTTCTTTGCATTGATCGCTGAAGAAGGCTTTCTTATCTCTTCTTGCTATTCTTTGGAACTCTGCATTCAGATGCTTATATCTTTCCTTTTCTCCTTTGCTTTTCGCCTCTCTTCTTTTCACAGCTATTTGTAAGGCCTCCCCAGACAGCCATTTTGCTTTTTTGCATTTCTTTTCCATGGGGATGGTCTTGATCCCTGTCTCCTGTACAATGTCACGAACCTCATTCCATAGTTCATCAGGCACTCTATCTATCAGATCTAGGCCCTTAAATCTATTTCTCACTTCCACTGTATAATCATAAGGGATTTGATTTAGGTCATACCTGAATGGTCTAGCGGTTTTCCCTACTTTCTTCAATTTAAGTCTGAATTTGGTAATAAGGAGTTCATGATCTGAGCCACAGTCAGCTCCTGGTCTTGTTTTTGTTGACTGTATAGAGCTTCTCCATCTTTGGCTGCAAAGAATATAATCAATCTGATTTCGGTGTTGACCATCTGGTGATGTCCATGTGTAGAGTCTTCTCTTGTGTTGTTGGAAGAGGGTGTTTGCTATGACCAGTGCATTTTCTTGGCAAAACTCTATTAGTCTTTGCCCTGCTTCATTCCGCATTCCAAGGCCAAATTTGCCTGTTACTCCAGGTGTTTCTTGACTTCCTACTTTTGCATTCCAGTCCCCTATAATGAAAAGGACATCTTTTTTGGGTGTTAGTTCTAAAAGGTCTTGTAGGTCTTCATAAAACCGTTCAACTTCAGCTTCTTCAGCATTACTGGTTGGGGCATAGACTTGGATAACTGTGATATTGAATGGTTTGCCTTGGAGACGAACAGAGATCATTCTGTCGTTTTTGAGATTGCATCCAAGTACTGCATTTCGGACTCTTTTGTTGACCATGATGGCTACTCCATTTCTTCTGAGGGATTCCTGCCCGCAGTAGTAGATATAATGGTCATCTGAGTTAAATTCACCCATTCCAGTCCATTTTAGTTCGCTGATTCCTAGAATGTCGACGTTCACCCTTGCCATCTCTTGTTTGACCACTTCCAATTTGCCTTGATTCATGGACCTGACATTCCAGGTTCCTATGCAATATTGCTCTTTACAGCATCGGATCTTGCTTCTATCACCAGTCACATCCACAACTGGGTATTGTTTTTGCTTTGGCTCCATCCCTTCATTCTTTCTGGAGTTATTTCTCCACTGATCTCCAGTAGCATATTGGGCACCTAGTGACCTGTGGAGTTCCTCTCTTGGTAGCCTATCATTTTGCCTTTTCATGCTGTTCATGTGGTTCTCAAGGCAAGAATACTGAAGTGGGTTGCCATTCCCTTCTCCAGTGGAACACGTTCTGTCAGACCTCTCCACCATGACCTGCCTGTCTTGGGTTTGCCTGCAGGCATGGCTTGTTTTCATTGAGTTAGACAAGGCTGTGGTCCTAGTTTGATTAGACTGACTAGTTTTCTGTGGGTATGGTTTCAGTGTGTCTGCCCTCTGATGCCCTCTTGCAACACCTACCATCTTACTTGGGTTTCTCTTACCTTGAGTGTGGGGTATCTTTTCACGGCTGCTCCAGCAAAGCACAGCTGCTGTTTCTTACCTTAAACAAGGGGTATCTCCTTACCGCCGCCTTCCTGACCTTCAATGTGGGATAGCTCCTCTACGCCCTCCTGCTCCTATGCAGCCACTGCTCCTCGGGTTGATCCTCCCGGCCGCCAGACCTGGCCTCGGGCATGGGTGGCTCATTTCAGCTACCGCCCCTGGCTTCAGGCTCGATCTCAGGGTGGCTCCTCAGGGTTATCGCCCCTGGCCTCAAGCATGAGGTGGCTCCTCCTAGCTGCTGCCCCTGGCCTTGGTCTCGCCGTGTCTCCTCAGCATCACCACCCCTGGCCTCTAGCGCGAGGTGTCTCCCCAGGCCGCCCCTGACCTCGGATGCAGGCCGTCCCTGGCCTTGGAACCGGGGTAGCTCCACTCAGCTACCACCCTGACCTCGGATGCTGGGTGTCTCCTCCCAGCCGCCACCCCTGATCTCAGACACAGGGTAGCTCCTCCTGGCTGTGATCCCCAACCTCGGACGTGGAGTTCCTCCTCCCTGCTGCCACTGACCACAGACGCGGGGTAGCTCTTCTCAGCCGTTCCTACACT
This sequence comes from Litocranius walleri, assembly GCA_006410535.1. NCBI lineage: Eukaryota > Metazoa > Chordata > Mammalia > Artiodactyla > Bovidae > Litocranius > Litocranius walleri. Next base: position 1,930,825 of record SJYG01000245.1, on the reverse strand, counting down.
GTCGCAGCCTAGTACTCTAGGCTGCTGCCCCTGACCTCGGACGTGGGGTAGCTCTTCCCAGCTGTGCTTAGTGTGCCAGTCCGGCTCTCGCAGCCGTCAGTGCTCAGTGCACCAGCCCAGCTCTGGCAGGGAAGCCTAGAGTGCTGCAAAACATGGGGTTGCAGAGTTAGACACAACTTGGCAACTGAACAACAAACCCTGTGTCCATTACTTACTGCAGTTTTGGGATTTAGTCATGTGTAAAAATTCGTTCTCTCTCTCTTATCTCTCAAAAATTCCTTAATCTCTATCTTTCTCACTAGATAGATGATGGATGGATGGAGAGATAAATCTCCTACTGGTTGTGTTTTTCTCCGGATAATCCTAATATAGTAATGTAATTAAATTCTATAATTCTGGAAGAAAAAATGAAAAATTTTAAATGTAAATTATAATAACTGTATGTTTAAAGTCATGAAGAAAAATAGCATATTTTTACTTGTCTTAAGGGAAATAAAATAACAACCTCACATAAATTGAAAAAAATATTTTATTCCTGCTAATGTATAACTTTTTATTTGTTAAGCCATAATAAACTAAAATTGACTTTTTAGTATCAAAAAAGAAGTGGCATTCACTTTTCATGTTTCCAGCTTGGGAATATTACACAGATTACACAAGTAAATTGAGGAGTAAATTTTATGAATGTACATGGTTTATGTCTGTTGGCCTCATTTTGTAAGAGAAGACTATTTTTTCAGACTATCTTACTAACAGATAACTTACTCATTTCACAAATAATTAATAATAGTTGAAAGCTTTCAGTTTATGATTATGAGCACCAAATAAGATTTTACTAGAATGAGATGTTTGCAACATATATGTGAAGAACTAAATTTAGGAAATGGTGAGAATAGTTTTTAAATTATAATAAACTAAAGTTACAGAAATGAGAAACATATATATATATATATCATATAAATATAAATTATGTACTGTTAATTATATATCAATGGGATTTTGTTAGGGCTTCTCTGGTAGCTCAGACAGTAAAGAATTCATCTGCAATGAGGTAGATCTGAGTTTGATCCCTGGGTTGGGAAGATCCCCTGGAGAAGGGTATGACAACCCACTCCAGTCTTCTTGCCTAAGAAATCCCCATGGACAGAGGTGCCTGGTGGGCTACATTCCATGGGGTCACAAAGAATCGGACATGACTGAGGGACCAAGCACAGCACAGCAAAGCATAAGTGCAGGACTTCTTTAAGCTCTTTACAAAACTAACATAATTTAACTATTATCATCACTCAGTGTTAGAAGTATTATTAGTATATATCCATTTTACAGATGGAAAACAGCCACATAGAGAGTGCCCAAAAGAGCAAAGATAACAAAATCATTTTATTGTAAGTGCCCAATACATGCTGTGTTGTTATTCACTTGATGACAATATTGATACATTTCTAGGATATTTTTTCTTTATTTTTTTTTTAACTTGCCTGGGGTATAGTTTTTTTGCAATGTTTTGTTAGTTTCTGCTGTACAGAGAAGTGAATCAGCTATATGGGTACATATATCACCTCATTCTTGGGGTTCCCTTCTAACCTCTCATTCATCCAGGCCACCACAAAGAATGGAGCTGAGCTTCCTGTATATAGCAGGATAACTTATATTTCTAACAATTGAAAATAAATGTTTTTGAAACCTTATCATGGCACCTACTTGTCACTTTTTAGTGAATCCCCATTGCTGACTCTGTATGACAAGGCCTGGGTACTGCTTCTATTCCTACTCACCAGTCTCTTTCCATATGCTCCCTTGCCCTCTCTCACTACTTGGATGCCTCACTCTTTCATCATCTTTTTGTCCACAGTGGCAGTGTATTATTTACCTCAAAATCAAATAAAAGTAAAAAAAAATGCATGAATAAATGAATGAAGTAACACATCAAATGAAGACATTATCTTTCAAAGAAAACTCCAGATTTCCAGAGGTTACTAAAATAATCAAATCTCATTATATGATTCAAATGTCCCTTTTCACTAACACATTCTTTGGGTAGCAGCGAGAATGCTAGCCAGTATGACTACAGCAGGTTTGTTAGGAAGGTAGCAGATGATGAGGTCAGGATGAGACTGAGAACTTTTGATGTTGGAATTGTGGTTTACTATTGCAAAAAGTAGTTTCTCTGGAGAAAAAAATAAACTACTGGGACATTTTGATCAGAGAATACATAAGAGCTGATTTTAAACATGATCTCTGGCGATTGAATTGAAGATAGACTGAAGAGGATCATGGATACAAGTAAGAAAAGTTATTAGACAGATACCCTAGTAATTCCAGGTGGCTTGGGACAGGTTGATAGAGTCAACAGAGATGGGAATGATTTTGGACATATTCAAAGGGATTAATGAGATAATAGTCTCCAACAGAGTCCCTGTGAGTATCAGGTGAAATAATATGCTTAGAGAATTTAGCACTGCTTGGCAAATAACATGATATTAGTGAAAATGGGTGAATGCTGGTAAGTCATTATGGAAATGGTGAATTTATAATGAAACTAAGGAAGCTTATACTTCAGAACTTTCAATTATGAAGGTCACTTTTATGGCACTCTTATGTTTACACATTTGCATGATTTTTCTTAAGGAAGTTCCTCGAATTTGTATAAGCTTCAGCCCACAAAATTTGGATTGCCTCAGTAAAAATAGTAGAAGGATAAAAAGAGAAGGAAAAGGTAGAAAAGAGTAATAATTGCAAAACTTAGGATTGGGAGAATGAAGTGGAAAACTACATTAGAGTGAAGTTTTTAAAGCCTTAAGTAATATACATGAATTACAAATGTAAATATATATATTTTTAGCTTATCAAACTTTAAAACACAGCTATTTTATAAATAAGGCACTGGAATTGATTAAATGACTTTCCCAAACTCTTGAGAAAGAATATGAAAAAGCCAGGAAAAGACACAAATTGCAAAAATTATAATCGTGTATCCTTTTTAACAGATGATTCTTCTCTTTGAATTCATTGCCCTTTTTCTTTCTGTCTTTAAGATGATTATTTTTTGTGTACTTAGCCATTTTGCTCTATTTTTACTGATACAGTGATCTGTACTTTCCTGAGGGGTTATTTTATACCAGAGTTTGACAGCTCCTTTCAAAATATGTTTAATCAAATTGTGACAGTCATTGATAATTATTTAGCACCTGTGCTTGTCTTGGAATCCAGTGACTTCATAGAATGTATATAAATTCTGGGTCCTTTAAGTTTTCGCATCATTTAACACTTTAGTGAGAAAAGGACTCATTAAGTCACTTTTAAAGACTTTGGGCAGTCTTCCTTTACTCTTGGACACAGAAAACATAGAATTACACCTGCAAGAAATTTAACATTTCTTCTTTCTAATATTTTCTGCATTTTGGCTTATTTGAGTCTGCTGAATTAAGGATCAGAGATAAAACATTATCACTGGGAGTTAAATAACTTCTGAAAAATCAGTATTACAGATAATCAAAAGGATTTTGTACATTTGAAGCTGAGAAATTTAGCTCTGCCTTCAATTGTAGATTGTTCCTTTCTCTAGACTGTATTTGTAGTGAAACACAGAAGTGTGTATTGATGGCTGAGTTTGAATTTTTGGAAAACAATAGCTTGTGCTTATATAAAAATAAATAGTTCATATAATTTTATTCTTATTTATCACAGTGTAAATAGTCTATATAGTAAATCAAATAATTATTCAAGTATCTACATAAAATAAAAGTGGGTACTACTAACCAACACTTATAGCATGTATTGATGCAGGTGGTATTTTTAGTTTTATATATTACTTAAACTTCTCAACATTCTGTTGAAGTAAGCAGTATTATTACCTCAATTTGCAGATGAGCAAATTAGGTATATAGAATTTAGCTGCCTGCCCAAAAGTTACATCACTGCCAGGTGTTACACACAGAATTCATTTTGGGCTGTTTGGTTCCAGAGTCTACACACTATCCAGCTGTGTACTATTATTCACCAAGGTGCCTTTCACAGCAGAGCTCAGATGAAATGAAAGTGACAGGTGAAAGTAGCAGATATTTTTAAAAATTTTAAAAAAAGAGAAAAAAAGAGACAGATATTTACTGTCAGATGGAATCAACGATATCGTTATTGAGGTGAGAATTAAATAAAAGTAAATATTTGAATGTCAACAGGATGAAATTTATCATAGTTGTTAAAATATCACTGTAGTATTATGGAATAATATTCAATAACATAATACTGGATAATATAATTTTTTAAAAAAAATTGCTCCCTTACTGTCTTAGCAAAGCTGTGCCCATTTTGAATAATAAGAAAAAAAAAACTTTTCATAAACAATGTTTTTCTTCTGAATGGTTCTACTCCTTGAAGTATCTTCAGTATAAGTCTAGACTAGAAAGAGTAGTTAGAATATTCATGGATATATTCTTATCAAATGCTGTCTACATGTCATAATTTTCTTTGCATTTTCCTAAACATGATCAATTATTTCCTTATCCATTTGAAGTGTCTTGATCTTTGTCTCAGCAGGCTCACAGATTCTGCTATACTTGTTTGTGTCTATTCAGAATAGTTCTAGAAATAAGACAGAGGTTCTATTTCTACTCTGTTTGTTTAATAGAACTATAATATTACTAACATTAACTCTCAAGACCAATATCTACAAAGTAAAGCTGCCAGTATCATAATACCATTAAGACAGCAGGATTAACTGTGGAATAGAATGTGAAATTAGTGTACATGAGGGGGGGCACGTTTTTAAGATAGGTAAAAATACAACTGCTGCTGCTGCTGCTGCTGTTAAGTCACTTCAGTCGTATCTGACTCTGTGCGACCCCATAACATACAGCAAAAGATCTCATAAGAAGCCTGCTTGTAATTTAGTGCTATTATAGCCTGTGCTCTGTTCTCTCTGTCCATCCTAGTATCGCTTCTCGGCCTTCTGGCTAAGATCCAGTGAAGCATATGTTCACCCTAACACCTCTCCCACCTGGTGCTCATTCCATTAGGCCTAGTACTTCTCCTGGCATATGCATTTTAGACTCACCTAGAATCCTTTTGCATTGTTTCCCAAACTTTACTATGTCATGGTCAAAGGACATATATATTTACACCTTCCCTGGTGGCTCAGATGGTAAAGCGTCTGCCTACAATGAAGGAGACCTGGGTTTGATCCTTGAGTCAGGAAGATCCTCTGGAGAAGGAAATGGCAGCCAAGTCCAGTACCCTTGCATGGAAAATCCCATGGACAGAGGAGTGTGGTAGATTATAGTCTATGGGGTCACAAAGAGTCGGACACAACTGAGTGACTTCACTTTTACTTTCATATATATATGTATATATTTATGTATATATATACATATATATATGTAATTTATCTTTTGGCCACACTATGCAGAACTTAGTTCCCTAGGTAAGGATTGAACTCATGCCTTTAAGAGAAAGGGATGGAGTCCTAACCATTAGATCAACAGGGCATTTTTCAATTGATATTTTAATTCCATAATTTAGACAGATAAAACATTATCAAATAAAATATGAACATGAATGCTATTTTCCCTGTAGAAACAAAGTTGATTAGCCAAGAAAGACTAAAGGAATGCAAATAAATTAAAATTTTAAAGTTTTTTAAAAAGGCATGGACAACAAAATGTAAATAAGAGGTAAACTTTGTAAAGAATCTTGACTTCAGATTCCTATGCCACTGACAAAATTTTCAGGCTACTTTAAAGAAATGGAAACTTAAAGACATTTTTAGAAAATGCACTACTGGTGAGGTGTATAGGAGGAAATGTGTTTGAACCCCAGTCAGTTGAACCCATATTTAAAAAAAATCCCTTTACATCATTAAAGAAATGTCTCTCTACTAAAAAAGATATTAACTTTTAAAAATAACTTTGTTCCTGCTGCTGCTGCTGCTAAGTCGCTTCAGTCATTTCCAACTCTGTGTGACTCCATAGACGGCAGTCTACCAGGCTCCCCCGTCCCTGGGATTCTCTTGGTAAGAACAATGGAGTGGGTTGCCATTTCCTTCCCCAATTCATGAAAGTGAAAAGTGAAAGTGAAGTCACTCAGTCGTGTCCAACCCTCAGCGACCCCATGGACTGCAGCCTACCAGGCTCTTCTGTCCATGGGATTTTCCAGGCAAGAGTACTAGAGTGGGGTGCCATTGCCTTCTAGCACTCAGTAAAGTGAAGTGAAGTGAAAGTGAAATCTCTCAATCATGTCTGACTCTTTGCAACCGCATGGACCATACAGTCCATTAAATTCTCCAGACCAGAATATTGGACTGTGTAGCCATTCCTTTCTCCAAGGGATCTTCCCAACCCAGGGATCAAACTGAGGTCTCCCACACTGCATTGTTGATTCTTTACCAGCTGAACCATTAGGGAAGCCCTTGATACACAAAAAGTAACATTGCAAGTGTTAATTAGCAATTATTCCTAATTGCTAACTAATTAGCAATTATTCTTAATTGCTAACTAATAAACAATTAGTACTAATTGCATGTAGCAAATTGCATACTTACAATTTTAGATTAAAATAAGTAAAATCAAATGTTTGAGATAAGTTTATATTGTTATGTCTGATTCCATTCTTCAGTTCAGTTCATTTCAGTCACTGAGTCGTGTCCAACTCTTTGCAACCCCATGAATTGCAACATGCCAGGCCTCCCTGTCCATCTTGAACTTCCTTAATTATTTTAGCTAAGAAATCTTCTGTTCTTTGACATTAATTTTATATACCAGACACTCTCCTAGTGACATGTTTGATTAAGAGGCAGGACATTAATAGGTAAACATGATTCTTTAAAAAAAAAATGTGTTTATGTGTATAATACTAAAAGAAAGCTGAGTGATGAAGAATTGATGCTTTCAAACTGTGGTGTTGGAGAAGACTCTTGAGAGTCGCTTGGACTGCAAGGAAATCCAACCAGTCCATTCTGAAGGAGATCAGCCCTGGGATTTCTCTGGAGGGAATGATGCTAAAGCTGAAGAAGCTCCAGTACTTTGGCCACCGCATGCAAAAGTTGACTCGTTGGAAAAGACTCTGATGCTAGGAGGGATTGGGAGCAGAAGGAGAAGGGGACAATAGAGGATGAGATGGCTGGATGGCATCACGGACTCGATGAACGTGAGTTTGAGTGAACTCCGGGAGTTGGTGATGGACAGGGAGGCCTGGTGTGCTGTGATTCATGGGGTCGCAAAGAGTCAGACACGATTGAGCAACTGAACTGAACTGAACTGAATTGATAGGAGAATTCTAAATGTGCACATTTATTGAGGAGGAAGTTATTGTTCTTACACTAAGAATTGACTACTATCTCGGCCTCATGAGAAAGGCATCCAATGTAATTAAAAAAAAAAAAATGCTAGACCAAGCCAAGTCAACAAAATGATACTTGGATTCATTTCTCATTTCCGATCAGAATAAAGATTTTGCATACAGAAAGAAGTATCATAGAGAATACAAATTAAGCAAACTTCAAATAGAAAACATGATAAGGAATGTAAAACCACTTCCTCATTACTAATTCTTCATGGTTATCTGCTGAGATTTATATTTAGCCTTGAGCTACTTTAATATGTACTCAAGTTTATGACATTTTCTATGAATTTGTATCAGATTGGTATTTTTACTAGATCTCTGAGTTTTTGCTGATTGTGAATTTAATATATTTTACAACTTCTTGATTCATGAATTGTACATAATTTTGTAGATTAATAGTGAACAATTGCATGTAAGTTTTTAAACTCAGTTTCTAGCAAAGAGAAAATTATAGAATTTGAGAACAAATGCATGTACAATTTATTAGTCTTTATAATTCTTCCAAGTTTGTAATACAGCTTCCTGTAACAAGTTGAAGTAAAAAACCCCATTTTCCATCCATGTTTGGAATTAGAATTAGGCAAGATTTAACTGTGCTGATGCTCTTTTAAACAATTTGATAAATCACTGTCCTGTATCAAATAGTTTGGAAAAAAAAAAAGTGTGCTAGGAAAGAACACTGGGACCTTTGCTTGTTTCTCTCAAAGATAATATTTATAATCTTAGAAAAATTAAGGCTACCCAGATTCAGATGACTTGAGTAGTGTCAAACAATTCATGCAAATTACCCCTCTAAGTGATAAGTATAACCAAACATTCATTGTCACTGTGTTTTTTAAAGTACACATGTTTACTCTGTTGAGCTTTCAAAATCTGCCAGAGTTTAAAGAAAGGAGATATACTCAATTCAATTCTACAATGTTACCTTAACTTTCTTCAGAAGATAGTGAAAAAATAGTATTGGGTGGTCAACGTGTGTCAGTTTGCTATCGTTGCTATTTAGTTGCTAAGGCGTGTTCATCTCTTTGTGACTCCTTGGACTGTAGCCCACCAGGCTACTCTGTTAATGAAATTTCTCAAGCAAGAACACTGGAGTGGGTTGCCATTTCCTTCTCCAGGGAATCTGCCTGACCCAGGGATCAAGCCTGTGTCTTCTGTTTGGCAGCTGGATTCTTTACTACTGAGCCACCTGGGAAGTCCCAGTTTGCTACACTACTTAAGAAATCAGGTGTGACTTTATGACAAAGTGGATGATCGAAGACATGCACATTGATATACTATCTCATGTAGAAAATAAAAAAGATATAACAAAGTAATTTAGTAATTGTTTGGTTTTTTTTTTTTTTTTTCCTTCCTTAGTAATTGCTTTTTTCTTTCTTAAGTGTATTTATATCTTATGGAGAGAAAAGGAGATAATTTTCATATATTTGTATGTTAAGGTGTACATTACGAATGGAAGTGCATAATTAACTCTATTATGATTGGTTGTCTTGTAAATGAAGCTTGCCAGGTGGCGCTAGTGGTAAAGAATCTGCCTGTCAATGCAGGAGACATAAGAGACAGCAGTTTGATCCCTGGGTTGGGAAGATTCCCTGGAGGAGGGCATGGCAATCCACCTCAGTATTCTTGCCTGGAGAATCTTATGGACAGAGGAACCTGCTGGGCTACAGTCCATAGAGTCACAAAGAGTCGGACACAGCTAAAGTGACTTAGCACACATGCACCTCTTATAAATTAAAGTTATTAAAAATAAAGTGCAAGCTATAAGTGGAAGAGAAGTTGGGCTTCCCTGGTGACTCCTGCAATGCTTATTCTTGCCTGGAGAATCTTATGGACAGAGGAACCTGCTGGGCTACAGTCCATAGAGTCACAAAGAGTCGGACACAGCTAAAGTGACTTAGCACACATGCACCTCTTATAAATTAAAGTTATTAAAAATAAAGTGCAAGCTATAAGTGGAAGAGAAGTTGGGCTTCCCTGGTGACTCCTGCAATGCAAGAGACCCAGGTTCGATCTCCCAGTCAGGATGATCCCCTGGAAAAGTGGAGAACTAACCATTCCAAATTTCTTGCCTGGAGAATTCTATAGATAGAGGAGTCTGGTAGGTGTCACAAAGTCCATGGTGTCACAAAGAGTGGGACATGACTGAGTGATTAACACTTCACTAATCTAAAATAGCTCTAGTTAAGTAATCCATCAAGTATTAACTTTATCATGTTAAAAATATAGCTCATGAAATCTTGGTATGTTAGTCTAATTCACCTTTTTTCTTTTTTTCTGTGTCTTTAGTTTCCTTTCAACCTGATTTATTTGCATACTTTGTAACCTGTCTAGGCAGGTTTCTGAAACAGTATATACATTTTTAGTAAATAAGAATAGATTGTTTAGAACTTCTGTTATTTACACTGTCTAGCACTCTTGCATATTTATTTTGACATTGAAAAAAAAATCTCAACCGAGTTGAATAGGAGAGACCCTACCTTTACCATTATATAGACTTAGTTCAGTTCACTTCTGTCATTCAGTCGTGTTCGACTATTTGTGACACCATGAATCACAACACGCCAGGCCTCCCTGTCCATCACCAACTCCCAGAGTTCACTCAGACTCATGTCCATCGAGTCAGTGATGCCATTCAGCCATCTCATCCTCTGTCATCCCCTTCTCCTCCCGCCCCTAATTCTTCCCAGCATCAGAGTCTTTTCCAACGAGTCAACTCTTTGCATGAGGTGGCCAAAGTACTGGAGTTTCAGCTTTAGCATCATTCCTTCCAAATAAATCCCAGGGCTGATCTCCTTCAGAATGGACTGGTTGGATCTCCTTGCAGTCCAAGGGACTC
>SJYG01000245.1:1904808-1918278 GCA_006410535.1 Litocranius walleri | reverse complement strand
CTTCAGTGTTTTCACAGCCATTAATTCAAATAATATTTTGAACACTTGCATATACTAAGTACTGTTTTCTCTTTTTGTTAGTAGGAAATTATAAATGATAGGTTGTCTCTTTAAGGAGATATTGTTCAATTCAATAGATACTTGTATCATCAGTGCAGTTTCAGTTCAGTCGCTCAGTCGTGTCCGACTCTTTGCAACCCCATGAATCACAGCACGCCAGGCCTCCCTGTCCATCACCATCTCTGGGAGTTCACCCAGACTCACGTCCATCGAGTCCGTGATGCCATCCAGCCATCTCATCCTCTGTCGTATCATAAGCTGTGTTAAAAATTGGACTGTGGACATTTACCAAAATAAATATGGCCCTTGAGAAGTATATATTCAAATTTTCTTCTGCCCCAAAATCCTAAACTCCCTTTCATGTTTTATAAGATCATGGCAAATGGTGCATTCCTGTATGCTAAGCTGCTTCAGTGTAACTCTGTGATCCTATAGACTGTAGCATGCCAGGCTCCTCTGTCCATGGGATTTCCTAGGCAATAATACTAGAGTGGATTGCCAAGCCCTCCTCCAAAGAATCTTCCGGACCCAGTGATTGAATCCACGGCTCTTACACCTCCACATTGGCAGGCAGGTTCTTTATGACTAGCACCACCTGAGACGCACCCTTGGCAACTGGTTGCTGCTGCTGCTGCTGCTAAGTCGCTTCAGTCGTGTCCGACTCTGTGCGACCAAGAACGGCAGCCCACCAGGCTCCCCTGTCCCTGGGATTCTCCGGGCAAGAACACTGGAGTGGGTTGCCATTTCCTTCTCATAGGCATGAAAGTGAAAAGTGAAAGTGAATTTGCTCAGTCGTGTCCGACTCTTAACGACTCCATGGACTGCAGCTTACCAGGCTCCTGTGCCCATGGAATTTTCCAGGCAAGAGTACTGGAGTGGGTTGCCATTCCCTTCTCCTGGCAAGTGGTTAAGTTCTGCTAAAAAGCAAGCCATCTTTGATGACAGTGTGGGAGTTGACTAGATAGGAATGAAGGTGGAGTCAAGAAAAGAGTTTAGAAGTAAGCCAATCAAAGAAAAACAACTACATGATTCCATTTATACAAGATATGGAAAATTGTCAGATTTATAGAATCAAAGAGTGAAATGGTGGTTTCCAGTGGTTGGTGGAGAAGTAAGAACAGAAGTTACTAATTTATTGACATAAACTTTCAGTTAAGGGGCATCAATAAGCCCTGGAGATCTACTATACAAATCTGTTTCTATAGTCAACAATATTGCATGATATTATGCCTGATTAAACTTTATTAAGAATGTAGAACTCATGTTAAGTGTTATCAATATAATGTGAATTAAGTTTTTTTTTAACTCCAATATAGGTGCCAAGTTAATACCATTGCACATTCTATCCAATTGATTTTTATAGTTCACAACCTATTACTTCTACAGTGAAAAGAGGCATCCAGCATATGGGCACATAAATACAGGTGTGTGCATACTGATACACTCACACTATCATACATTTGTACAATCATGCACATGCATAATTACCTTCAAAGAATCTTATGTATATATACACTCATATAAACACACATACTTACACACACCTTTGTAAATACCATGTACTCACACACATATTTACCCATGCACATTCACACATATAAAGCACATATATACACACTTATACACATTAAGACATATGCTCACACAAGTATACATATCTTCTAAGTGTTATGTATAAATTAAACATTTTTACTGAATCCACACTGGAGAATAAAGTGGCAATCCACTCTAGTATTCTTGCCTGAAAAATCCCATGAACAGAGGAGCCTGGTGGGTTACAGTCCAAAGGGTCACAAATAGTTGGACACAACTGAGCAACTAAGTATGCACTGATTCCACACAACTATGGGTTCAGTGCTGTGAATTAAGTATTACTAATTCCATTGTACATATGGGGACGTTGAAGCTCAAGAAAGTAAATAATTTGTTCAAAGTTATACAGTTAGTACATGGGAGAGTGTGTCTGCTTCCAAAGTGTGTAAAGATGCCTATAGAATTAGAAACAAACCAACTCACTATGCTGTTGACCTCTTAAAGATGTCACTAATTCTTGGTTCAGTTGCTCAGCCACGTCCGACTCTTTGCAATGTCATGGACGGCAGCACTCCAGGCTTCCCCGCCCATCACCAACTCCCAGAGCTTGCTGAAACTCATGTACATCGAGTCAGTGATGCCATCCAACCATCTCTTCCTTTGTTACCCCCTTCTCCTCCCGCCTTCAGTCTTTCCCAGTATAAGGGTCTTTTCTTAGGAGTCAGTTCTTCACATAAGGTGGCCAAAGTATTGGAGTTTCAGCTTCAACATCAGTCCTTCCAATGAATATTAGGGATTGATTTCCTTTAGAATTGACTGGTTGGATTTTCTTGCAGTCCAAGGGACTTTCAAGAGTTTTTCCAACACCACAGTTCAAAAGCATCAATTCTTTGATGCTCAACTTTCTTTAGAGTCCAACTCTCACATCCATAAATGACTAAATGGAAAAAATTTTTTTCACTAATTCTACCTTAATTTTAATTGACAAAACTCAAAGCATACTTCTTTGAAACTTTCCCACTTAATTTTTGAATTTTGCATAATATGTGGGAAAGTTAATCCACATATTGAGATTCATTTACACCAAACCCTCCAAATATTCTCTCTTAAAGATATTTGATGTCAATGAAAGTCATTTGAATTTTTCAGGGAGATTTTCCATGCTTTATATGTGTTAAACATAGACAAAACCATTGTTCCAAATTCAGGGGGATTTAGAGTTATGTTTGAGATGAACTTTTCTGTTCTTTTATTTTGAAGATCATTTTTTATGCATAGTTAGTTATTTGAACAAATAAGAAATTGATTTTTGTAAACAAACAACTAATTGTAACAGACTAAATGAATTATAATATAGATCTAAATTAATAATAATAACAATAAATATGTATTGAGTACTTGCCAGAGAGGAGTTTTGATCAGAAGAGAACATTAGTGAAAGTGAAATCATGAAGTCGTGTCCGACTCTTAACGACCCCATGGACTGCAGCCTACCAGGCTCCTCCGTCCATGGGATTTTCCAGGCAAGAGTACTGGAGCGGGGACGACAACCTTAATTCCTTAGGTGAGAAACAGAAAGGAGATGAAATTCAGTATTTATCTGAGTGAGGAAGGAAAGTATTGATGCTTTTAGTTGCATATGAGAAGGATATTTTGTTTCCAGTAAGCTTTCCCATTAAGATTCATGTCATCCAAACTGTATAGCTTGTCTCCCTGGGATGAATATTCTAGTCCCTAATAGTCATTAGTATTTGAGTTTTTTTTCCATACTTGGTCTCACCTGCAATGGTGTTTATTTTGTTGGTTTTTTTGTAAGAATAAAATCTTAGAATATAACAAGTCTGATGTGGGGAACTGAGGTTTTGAAGGAGGAATATTAATTTACCTGGCGATACCAAGTTTAAGAGCTTTTTTCTCCATCTTCTCTGCAGAAGGACATTACACATTTCAACAAAATGTTATTTCCAAGGCACGTGTTGGGGAAGGATTCACTCCTTCCTGGGATATCATTTTACTCTTCAGTACTTAGAAATTCTCTTTATCTAGGCTTGGGAAAGACAGGAACAAGGCACCCCTTTCCAGGAATCTGAATAGCAGGGACATGTAGACAATCCTATTAGAATAATGTGTGCATGAGTGCATGCTTGCTCAGTTGCTGTTGAGTCGTTTGGGATCCCATGGACTGTATGTAGCTCACTGGGCTATTCTGTCCATGGGATTTTCTAGGCAAGAATACTGGGAGTGGACCATCATGCCCACCTGCAGGGGCTCTTCCCAACCCAAGGACTGAACCTGTGTCTCCTGAATTAGCAGGAAGGTTCTTTACCGCTATGGAAGCTCTATTAGGACAGTAGGGCTCAGGATAAGAACAGAGTAAAGTAAGATCTTAGCATCTTTACCTCATTTATACAATTTGATTACTGTCTTTAACTTAGAGTGTGAATAAATTTTTTAATACAGTATGCTGGATTTTCAAAAGAAACTTTAAAGTGAAAGTGACTGATAAGACTAGGCAGAAGTGTAGTAGCTTTTTCTTTTCTTCTCTCTTAGAAAAATACCTGAATTTTTGTTGTCTCAAAATTTAGTTCTCCAGCGGACTTCTTAGTTTTTCTATTTTGTGTCTATTACTTGTAAGCACAGTATTGCACACATTTATAGCAATTTTTATAAATAAACAAAATCTAGCATTTAATCATCAAGTTACCAAGTCCAATCTTTAGGTCTGGTGTGACAGTCCACATAATCTTCTTCTGATGAAGCAACTCACTTCATTAAAACAAGCAAGACTGCAGAAAGTGAAGCCCTATATATACAGGAAAAAAAAGAAAAAAAAAAAACAGGCTGGACATGACACACACAATTTATTTTCAGCAAGAAAACATTTGACAATTTAGTAGCTATAAAAAGTCCAGTAGGGGAAATTAAACTATTGACCCTGAGACACTTACTTTAAAATTGAAGAGTAGATTTACCTTACTAACTATTAATCAAGGTAGAGTGGGTTGATTTGAAAAAAAAAATATATATATATACAAAGCAAACCTGAAGATTGAAGTTCTCAGTCCCCTGCACTGTGATGTTAAAGTAACGATGGCCTTGCCTGTGTATAGTTTGTCTTAGACATCAGCTCCAGTAAACTACTTTGGCAAGGCCATCATCATAAACAGTGACAGCAGAAAATGTGATTGTTCATCTTCTCTCCAGATTATTTTGCTGCAACAATCTAGTATTGCCTGTAGGCATATTTCATCACTGGCTGAGGAATAAATTGGAAAGATGTCTCTCTCTTGCCCACATCAGAGCTTCTTTAAAATAATAAGTGAGAGAAACAGAGAAAATGAGAAAGGGAGTGGAAATTAGAGGGAAAGGGAGAAGGAGATGGCAAAAAAGATAAATAGAAACTTTGAGAGGAAAAACTAAATTGAATGAAAAGGCAGAGAACTGAGAAATGTAGAAATATGTACATATGTAGAAAAATAATAATAATTTGTATGAATAGATCATGTTTCTAAATATTAAATGAACTGAAGCGACTAAATAATAGCAAGTGATGAAACAATGAACAGTAGAATGTTAAATGAAGAGGGCCAAAAATTATCTGCAAGCTGAAGGAAAACCAAAAGAAACAAATATGATGGAAAATAAATTGTCATAGAAAACTCAATAATTAGGAGGCTGATACACTTTTCAGCTTCATTAGTCTTGAAATTCAGTCACTTTGCCAGAAGCTTCTAACTTCTTCAAGAAAGAGCTCTTGATTCCTAATAGAAATATTTATGATCATCCTTGTTCTGTCACTAGTTTAAATAAGGGTAAGTTTTTATTATCTCTATTCATTCCCTCTCTCCTGCCTTTTTTTTCATTCTTTATCTAGTTCTTGATTTTGTTCTATCTCTTACTATTTTTTAATTCTCCTTTGATTGAATTATTTCCTGTTCCAATGAACAGAAGAACCAGCCTCAAGATTTTGTCAGTTCAGAAATGTAGAACTGATGGTATGCTGTGAGGGTGATGACCAATACATACAGGCTAAACAAGACTGTCCTAGTGGACGCTGATGTGATGGATTATTAAGAGATTGGGAGATAGAGTTTTATAATCCAAAACAAAATTAAGGTAGTTGTAACTCAGTCATGGGCTTCCCTGGTGGCTCAGAGGTTAAAATGGCTGCCTCCAATGTGGGAGACCTGGGTTCCATCCCTGGGTCGGGAAGATCCCCTGGAGAAGGAAATGGCACCCCACTCCAGTATTCTTGCTTGGAGAATCCCATGAACGGAGGAGCCTGGTAGGCTACAGTCCACGGGGTTGCAAAGAGTCGGACACGACTGAGCAACTTCACCTCCTCCTCCTCCTCCACAACTTAGTCATAATATTGTACTATAAACTCTGAATGATGTGATTAAATATATGAGTAAATAGGAATTGTTAAATTATTGATATGAAGATGAGAGAATAATATGCATCAAACACACACGTCAATGCACTTCAGCATATTCAGCTATGTGTCATTAATATTTGAAAGTGAGCAAATATTGAGATTATGTTGGTAGAGACCCAGTTCTTGACACTGCATTTGAGAATTTATATTTGCCCATTAGGATCTAAAATACCACTATAGGCCTGGTCTAATAAACATGATGAGTAGAATAAAGGAAGAGAGATAAGAACTTGGTAATATGTATTTTTATTATAAGATATTTAGAATATCATACCACCATTGAGTAGAGAACATAGTTAGGACTTCCCTAATGGCTCAGTTGGTAAAGAATCTGCTTGAAATGCAAGAGATTTGTGTTTGATCCCTGGGTAAGGAATATCCCCTGAAGAAGGGTATCTACCCACTCCAATATTCTTGCCTGGAGAATTTCATGGACAGAAGAGCCTGGTGGGCTATAGTCGATGGGGTTGACAATCAGACACAACTGAGAGACTAACACATTTTCAGAGAATGTATTAGAAATAAGATATAAACATAAAGCAATTAAAACATTACAGTCCACTGATGATTCTCATCTCATAATCCACCACAAGGCTTCTTCATAATGTATAGCATGTATGAAAGTAAAAATACACAGCTTAATTCCAGCATGAGGTATTAGGGCACAGTGATCTTAATTGGAAGGAGAAGAATAAGACAAGAATTCACTGTTTTACAGTTCCTATAGAAGTGTGTTAATTCATTTACTTAGGTAATTCCTCCTGTCTTTGTTTGCTAGGGAGAGTTACCATAGATTTATAATGAACTACATATTTTCTCCTGTTTAAGACCTGCTCAAGAATTCCTTACTATAGCTTTGCTTTGATTCTTTGAAGGATCCCATATTTTTCCCATAAATTACTTTATTTGGCTAAAGATAGTCTGATCTGTTTATATAGCTGTAAACAAATAATTCAAAAAGACATAGACACAGTAATAACTATTAGTTACCATTTATCTAAGGGATGCTAGAAGAGTTGTCATCATACTTTTGTATAAGTAATTTGCTTGAGGAAATCAATGTACTGTTTTGCTTCAGGCATAAAATCAGGTTAAAAAAGAGAGCTTGTGGGGAAGTGAAAGATCTTTTTATCCTCTCTAAAATTATGATGGTAACTAAGCAATCAATTTTCTTATCAAATGATTATATGACAGTTCCTATAAATCTATTCTTTTCATTGATATAAATTATCTTGTAGATTTTGACAGTAAGCCACAACTGTGAATACAATTTGTACCTTACTTGAAGATAAAAATACAATATTTGTATCTAATACCTTGAACTGCTCTTCTATTTCTACATTTCTTTCATGACACTCAAAAATCATGCTGATCATATTAAAGATTATGATCATACAGCTTTGAATTTTCCTCTTTTATGTTTTATTTCTCTCTCTCTCTCCACACACACAGGCACACACACACACACACACACACACACACACATTGCTTGCAAACTATCATCTTGTTAAACTAGAGTGTAAACTCTAGAAGAGCACAAGGGTGCTTTCGTTTGCTTTTGTCTATTTTTTCATTTTTTCCTTTTCTAGCTTTTTTCACTCTAAGATGTTTTTAAATTTTTAAGATTATTTTATTTTTTATTGGAATATAATTGCTTTACAGTGTTGTGTTACTTAGCTGTATAATAACATGAGTCAGGTATAAGTATACCTATATACCCTCCCTCTTGAGTCTCCCTCCTGTCCCCCAACTAGGTCATCACAGAGAACCAAGCTGAACTCCCTGTTCTACTAGAGATATCACTCTAAGATCTTTGCTATTTTCTCTTTGTAGGTGCCAACATCTTGAGAGTAACCAGAATGAGCGGCTTTGCTCTATTTGTCCAGTAATGCAGCCTTGTTAATCCTCACTGCCCTCAGTACCTCCAGACTCCACTGTACTTAGTGCCCCTTCTATTCACAACATCACATACAGAAGGATGGTGATATGTGTATCTGTACAAAAGACACTAAAAATTTTTGTGTGCATATGTATGTATGTTGTGTGCATATGTATGTATGTTGTGTGCATATGTATGTTTACTCAAGTAGTTTTTTTTTTCCTTAATTGAAGTATAGTTCAATTCTAATACTATATTAGTTTTAGGTGTACAGTATAGTGATTCACTTCTGCATTTGTTTGTTTATTTTCCTCAATACCCATTCATTACAAAAGATGACTAGTAGCAAGTTATCATTCAATAAATATTTGTTAATGAACAAAACATGTTACAGGAAACTGGTCTGAACAATATAAGGGTTATATATATTGAGATTTTCCAAATCTTGCAGAAGCTTATCTTTTTCCACTGGTTCATTTAGATGAATTGTTTGGTATATGAGATTGATGATTGCTCTTGCCAATTTATTAGAAAAAAATATCATAAATTAATTTAGTGAACAACATTCAAAAAAATCTTACTATGAGCAAGTTACTTTGGAAGATGCTAGGAAAAGAGTTTATTATTGCCTATCATGGTATCCTTGTCACCAATGGCTGCATTTGTAGAAAAATAGGCAAAAGCTTTATGTCATAAGTTTATAATATTGAGAGGTATATGAATAAAGATGTAGGCTGATATAAATAAATGTACATATGGAAAGACGGCTGGTGAAATAGATGGATAGATAGATGACAGAGGGATAGATAGGTAGATAGGTAGATAATAAAAGCAAAATAGAAATATATATGTGACAAAGCGGTTTTCCATCCAAGTGTTCCCCATATAATGAATTAGATTTTCACATCTTTCAAAGTAAAAACTAAATACTTTATTCCTTGAATCAATGGAATAATAGTGGTTGAATAATAAAAGCCAGTGATAATGTTTCTACAAAACTTTAAAAATCTAATTTCATATTTAAACACTGACCATGTTGGTTAGCTTATGTAATCAAAATTTCTAGTCATAAGTGGAAATAACTATTAGCTTCTAGTAAACTCTCTTTCAATATGAATTTCAATTATTATGGATATTCCAATTGTGAAATATCTATGAATACATGAAGTAAGAGTAAAACTCACAGCACACAAACACATACATACAAACTACACAAACTAAAGCTTGCACTTGATCTATGATTAGATTCTAGGATGTACAGTTTAACTCTATGATTCATTGAATCTGAAAGAACAATTTTAAGTTCACCAAAGCTAGCTTTTAAAAGCAGAGCAAATAAAAAACTTGCAGGATGTAGAAAATCTCATTGTCTCTCTTCCCAAATCTCTACCTTTGAATTAGAAACTCCGGGACTATAGTGTTCAGAAAAGAATTATGTAGCCAACACTCAGCTGTGTGGGAGCTTCTTTTTTGAAGTAGCTAGAAAATGTTGAGCTCACTTCCTATGACAAATTGCTATGTAATGGCTCTCGCATCTCTAGTACTGGTAAAGAAAATTGTGTGGCCCTGTGGTGAATGAAAAAGTATTACATACAGGGATGTAAGAATAATTTTTTTATTGAGCAGAGTGAACTGGATAATCATGCTTAAGGAGAACAAGTGGTCATCAAAATAACTCATCCCATAGGCTAAATATGTTGTATACTAAATTATGATTAGTTACATATTTGCATTTTTTATTGACCTCAGCAAAGCCAAGCTAATCAGAATCTATATTAGAAATGAAACAAAGTTTTTGTTATGTTTCCTTTATTTTACCATTAAAAGTTGCTAGGAAAATTGTTAAAGCATATTGATCAAAAGCATGGTATCTGAAGTAAGTAAGGCATCTTGTTCTAAATCCCAGCTGCACCCCTTCCTCATATAAAGTTTAGAAAATCAATTTGCACCATTTCACCTCAGATTCATCATGTGTGATGCTTGCATAATAATTATCTTCCAGCTCAAGAAACAAGATGGAAATTGGAGAAACATTCATAGGGATGAGAGTCTGTGGACACAGGTGGAGGAAATGACTCACTACAAACAGGGCTGGGGGTGGAGGAGGAGAATGTGAGAATTTTTAGGCAACTAGTGTTTTTGCTTCATGGCATTAACAGAGATGACAGATATATGCAACAAGCAAGGAAGAGAGTGGCAGGATACATATTGGAGAAGTCAGCAAGAGCCAGATCAGCGCATAGTAATGTGAGACGTTGAATTCTCCCTTTTTCTCTCTGCCAACAGACCATTAAGCCCTCTGACCTGAAGCTAGTCACATTAGTATTCCTCTTAGAGCTGAATTTTCCGATTTTATTTCTGCCCTTGAGTATTGGTATTTGCTGTTGCCAATACCTGAAAGCACTTCCCTCAAGTCCTAGACTGATGACTTCTTATGACTCAGGGCTCAACTCAGACTCTGTCTGTAACATGACTGTTAGGACTTTGTTACCGGATATTGTCTGTCTTCACTGCTATCATCCTGTCCTGTTGGAGTTAACACTATTGGAATTTATCACCTGGATTAAAAAAATGGCAACCCACTCCAGTTTTCTTGCCTGGGAAATCCCATGGAAAGAGGAGCCTGGCAAGCTATAGTCTATGGTCTCACAAAGAGTCAGATATGACTTAGCAACTAAACAATAATAATTTGAATTTATGTAAATAACTGTGGGAAAATGGTTTGTGTGTGTGTGTGGGTGTGTATCTGTAGACTTTTGCTATGTGTAATTGGAATACCACAGAATCCTTGGATGTGTCACATGGTTTATACAAATGAAGAGTGTGATTTCTGTTTACCTATGGTTTCCAGGTTCTAGTTGTGAATTCAGTACTAATCCCTCACTCCTGTCTTCCTGTCTTCTCCCAGCTCTAATCTATATTCACTAACACCTTAAGGGCAGCATTGCATTTGTTCTGTGGTGGAAAAGTGAAGGAAGGCTCTAGGCATGGTTTCTTACCTCTGCAAAACCACTGCTTTTTCCCTCTCTCCCCCAAACTCTTCACTACAATGAATACTTTGGGATTTGTTCCCACCTTGTGTTTGGTCAGATTCCTCTGCAAAAAAATACAGATTTCAAATCTCTGCAGCCTCTGAGTGTTTCATACTGTCTTATCTGTTTGCCCCAGATCTCACCAACTCTTCAGATACTCAAAATAGACTCTTTTTAGATGTGCTCAGTTATGTTCACCCGAGGTGGGCATGTACTCTCATCTCCTTTCTTCCTACAGTCATCAACTCTCCTTAGATTTTTTTTTTTTTTTTGAGCTAGCTGGTTACATTTCCACTGCAACTTTCCAGTACATTTGTGAATTTGTAGTTAGTCTGGTGGATGGTGGCTGCAGTCATAAAATTAAATGATGCTACTAGCTCCTTGAAGAAAAGCAATAACAAGCTTAGACAGTGTATTAAAAAGCATCACTTTTCCAACAAAGGTCTGTCTAGTCAAGGCTGTGGTTTTTTTCAGTAGTCATGTATGGATGTGAGGGTTGGACCATAAAGAAGGCTGAGGACCAAAGAACTGATGCTTTCAAACCGTGGTGCTGGAGAAGACTCTTGAGAGTCCCTCGGACAACAAGGAAATAAAACCAGTAAATTCTAAGGGAAGCAATTCTAAATATTCATTGGAAAGACTATTGTTGGCCACCTGATGTGAAGAGCTGACTCACTGGAAAAGACCCTGATGCTGGGAAAGATTGAGGGCAAGAGGAGAAGGGGGCTACCATAGTTGGATGACATCACTGACTCAGTGTACATGAGTTTGAACAAACTCTTGGAGATAGTGAAGGACAGGGAAGCCTTGTGTGTTGCAGTCATGGGGCTGCAAAGAGCAGACCCAGTTCAGCAACTGAACAAGTTAGTCTGTTCTTTGTCACTGGGAACATGAAGTTTTCTACATTGGAGACTAAAGGCCAGAGGCTCCATGCAATATTTTTTTTTAAGCAGTATTTCATAGCACATTCTTTATTTGAGCAGACCTCCCATCCCTAGCCCATCAGCTCATCTGTAGGCCAGATTCTTCTTTCAAACACCCCTTGTGCACTCATTAAAGGAATGACTCACATCACTTTATTATCGTAGTCCATTTGCTAAGTCATGTCAGACACTTTGTGACCCCATGGACTGCAGTATGCCAGGCTTCCCTATCCTTCATTGTCTGCTTCCATTAATAAACCCATTACTATAATCATGATCTTTCACATATCTGTCTGCTCAACAAGTCTGTGATTTTCCAGGATTCAATTTGAAATATCATCTAAAAAAAAAAGAAAGAAATATCATTATCTTTATTATTACCATCATTATCATAATCATTTCTCTAACAGTTCCTCTTTAGTCTACATTAAGTTGACATCAACTTTTCTAACTTATCTTTTATTCATAATAAAAATGTTAGCTTTTTTGTTGTTGCTCTTCTATTATTAATCCCATTACCTGTTTTTAGAATTTCATTGAGGTTCTTCAAGGGAACTAATGTAGGCATATTTATTCAAAACATCATCCTGAACAGTGCTCCCTATGATTTGAGGTTTTTGAGGTGAAGTGAAAGTCACTAAGTCATGTCTGAGTTTTTGATCCCATGGGCTATAACCTACAAGGCTCCTCTGTCCATAGGATTTCCCAGGTGAGAATACTGGAGTGTAACCATGTCCTTCTCCAGGGGATCTTCCTAATGCAGGGATCCAGCCTGGTTCTTCTGCATTGTGGGCAGATTCTTTCCTGTTTGAGCCACCAGGTAAGCCTGGGGATTCTAAGTCTCTCCTAAAATCATTCATCCTTTAAACTACCCTTTCCTATGTTTTAACCTATAGTCTAAAACTATGTTTTCCTTTATTCTCAATTCTATCTTGTTGCGCTGTCACAATATCTCAGGATGAAAAGCCCTAGATATGTTGCAGAGATATGTTGCCCATTCTGACTCCACGTTGGAACTGTTTCTTTGACTTTGTTTTTGTTGCTTTTGTTATTATAATCACACTTAATAGCTTGCTTCAGAGAATCCTGTCCCTCTGCCTTACTGTTAATCTAAAGTGCCCTTTTCAGAACCCTGTCCCTTTGTGGATGGCAGGAAAGAAGAAATGAGCACATCCCCAGCTTGAAACTTGCCTTTCTAGGTGCTTGCAGGATTAACGGCTTTTTTACTTTGTTTCCTCACCTCCCCTCATCTCTGATCCACAAAAGAACCTGTCATATATATATATTCTGACTCCATGATGGATCTGTTTCTTTGACTTTAAACCTTTGTTTTTCATTGCTAGTTATCATTTGTGCTTAGTCGCTTCAGTTGTGTTCAGTCTTTGAGACGCCATGGACTGTTTGCCCACTAGGCGCCTCTGGCCATTGGAATCTCCAGGCAAGAATATTGGAGTGGGTTGCCACTCCAACCCACTCCATATTATATTATATTATATAGTGCATATTAATTATAATATTATTATATTATATATAAAAATATCATTATATTTGTATATAATATATTGTACAATATATTATTATACATTAATAAATAATAATATGTTG